>JAVJIF010005540.1:0-119261 GCA_038442645.1 Agave tequilana
ACTATGAATTGTTGATGGTAACACATTTTCTCCATTTACATTTGCCTTCTGCAAATGAATATGTACTGTTCCATACTTGTAAAGCATGAATTTGGATGATTATTCTGTGCTTGACCAGCAAGGGGCTTGTTTTATGGTGTTGGGTATTGAGATAGACTGGAGGCATATGGCTTATGAGTGTATTTTATACCCCAAAATGAAAGTTGAGCGGCAACTTGTATCCTGCTACTTAATGGATGGGAGTTATGAACTGGACTTACTTATTAGCATATGCTTGATCTTTTTTGGGCGGATGATAAGAAAATAATTAGGTTGCAGACATTAAAAATAATTACTGAGACTATAAGCTTTTTGTTCCCAGAGATCATGCTCCACGCTTGAAAACTTTTGACATGAAACTTTGTGCTTCACCTTTTGGTGCACTGATTTAGTCAAGAATAAAAGAATTAGTCATGTCAAGCATCTCTTTTTATGTGCCGACTTTTTTGTGAGTCATCTCTGTTGGAGTTGGTCTCCATATGTTGACAATGAAGGATTTGTGAAATATGACATTTTGATAAATTTCATTCTGTTTGTGAAAGAAATAGAATGTTGTAGTGGAAGTTCACATCAATGTGTTAGGAAGTTTTATATCACCATGTTCTGTTAGGAACTGTTGTGATTAATTAGCATATGCTTACTGCATACGAGCTTCAATATATCTAAAGAATATGTTGATCACTTATTTATCAAGTGTCCCTTTGCACAATTGTTATAATGCTTTCTCCAACTGTTTGCAACACAGGAAATATGGCGATAAGGGCAGATTTTATCAATAAGCATAAGTTAGAAGTCTCACATTCCAAGGAAAGACGCCTCTTTATGCCTCGACACATGCCCCCCTCCTAACCTTCGCAAACCTGTGTTCACAAATATTACTCTAAAAGTACAAACCCAAGTATCCAAGACCTGAAAGAGAAAAGTCTTGAACCCTAAATTTTTGAGGGGGAATAGATCTGGCAATTACGAATCATGATTGCAGGTTTTGCCAATTGGATTTTTGGGAAGGCATTGAGCTTTTGTTTGTAAGGTAAACAACTCATTTGATTTGTTTAAATCACATGATTGGCCCTTTTTCATACCTCCATTTTGAGGTAGTTACATGAGAAGTTATGGAAAAAGTTGACAGTAGAGTTTCAGAGTAGAAGTCGGGAGACAGGATTTCTTTTAGTGCAGGTGGAAAATGGTGGTATTTTTCTGTTACTTAGTCTATATGTGTGCTTTTCGGATGTGGGTGACAGTCCATCATCTCTTCTTCTTCTTTTTTTTTTTTTAAATTATGTGTGATATAAAGAGTTTTATGCAAACAGAACAAGTTTCTTAGGGATTCAAAGAAGAAGAGTTAGAATGGCTGTGAGGTATATGAAAATTGTATTAATAGACTGCTTGATTGTTAAATGTAGATTAAACTTTTTGTGTGTGCTTAAAACAATTCTATTAAACTCTGCTATAGTAGTTAGAGATGTTCTATTTCATAGCAGAGCTTAATAGACTGACTACATTTAACTGGTTGAGGAAATGAAAATTTATTGGCAACAATTGTGTTTAAGAAAATGGTAGAAACTTTTGGCTTTTCATAAAAGCTACTCTCATCTTTATTATACTCTATTAAATTTCTACATATTGTCATGGACCTTTAGTTAATTTACATGCTAAGTTTCCAAGCTGACTTTAGTTAAAGATGGATGTCGCTCTTATGACTAAAGTGTACTAATTATGTAGAAAAATCTAAACTAGCAAGTAACGTGTAAAATAAGATGATAATTAGAAGCTTGCATCATCGAGTTCTCCAAACCAAGATTTGAATATTGCCCATATCGATACTGATGTTATCAATACGACTTGATATGGCCAACAGACCAGGATGATACTGATATTGCCGATATGAAAAGACTATGGTTTTAAATATTACCCGATTCCGATGTGTATCGTCTATACCGTGTTGACTTTTGAGGTGCCTGATACGACATAAACCCTTTTATATCGGCCGATATTGGGGCCAATAGTAGTCCTCTTACTTTGGTTTACATATTTGGAGATTCCATCGTTTCCTTTTTCTTCGATGGCACATCACCCTCTCTACTCTCATCGTCAGTGCTCGGCATATTGACGGCCAATATTGACGATGTTGATAATAAAAACCATTGGCGGATATCAGATATCCTATATCAGATATCGGTACCAAGATTTTAAACCATGGACAAAACAAAATGGCCGACATTGCCAATTCTGATATGAGAAACCTTTGGTCGATACGAATACAGAGATTTCTAACCATGCTCTAAATTGTTAATTAACACCAAATCTGTCTGCTCGCTCTCTCTGTTTTGCTCTTTAACCATTAACCTGAATTCTGCGCAACATTTTTTTTGCAACATTTTTAGGGCTATCTCCGAATATCCAGATTGTTTGAGATGCTTTCTTTTTCATTATTCATGTTTATTGCTTATTGCACCTATGGCAACTGCAGAAAGCAGATCAAAGGATTTGATTTTGGACAAACTAATCTTCTGTTCATTTAGTCTTTTGAAGATTTTTTGGATTTGCATTTGTTTTCTGCCTTTAGCGGAAAATTGATAGCGTCTACAGATGTCATATACCTTGTTGTTTATTCTGAAGTTCAATAATAGAGGTCAGATTGTTAGGGTGGGAATCTTTCATATTTAATTAGAAATTGTTCTCTCTCAGTATCCTTATTTGTGCTTCCCCCCTTTAGTTGGAAAAAAAGACTTAACAAGGAACAGAGAGATACAATTCTTAACAAAGAAGAAAGGTTAGATGTAATTTAAAGGATCAACTATTACAAAGAATCATCATTCTTTCAGCCTTTTGTCAATTGATTACCCAAAGTTCGTTTGGACTAGCTTCAGTTACTACTATTGTCAAGTCAATTGATGGATAAAGATTGTTCTATGGATACTACTATAAAAAAAAAAAAAAAAAAATCCAGTTGGTATACTTAAAATGGGGCGTTTGCCAAATTCGTCCAATTTGGAAAAGTAAATTATTTTATACTAAGAATTTTCATGTCATGACAAATATCTGATGGATAGATTGATTTTCAATCTCTAAATTTTTGTGTGCCCGTACGTTCTTAGTGAGAAACTTTTAGTGTGGGCAGAAGTTTTTGGGGGAAAAAAGAAACTTTCTCTGAATGGTGTTATCCTCATGTTTCTAAAATTTTTCCTTTTTCTTTCTTCTTTTTTTCCCTCCAATCTTAAACATGGGACCTCCTATAACCCAACCCCATCGAGGCCTCAATGGCTGCGTTGTTTCTGGAATTGAACCCCAAGAGTGAGCTAAGTTGTTACATTTATATAGCGGACACCAATATGAATGACAGTTTATCACAATTTCAAACTCATCAGGAGGGAATATTCTTAATATAATTCTCAGCAAAATTCTGAGCTTTGTTCACAAAGGAGAAGGAAATAGAAGATACAAATAAAATGTTGACATTATTCTCCCAGTATGGAAGAAGAGGATTTTTGATATCGTATTTGCATATTCTTTGGCAGAAAGCCTCGATACTGACCAGCATCTCTTTGTTCCGTCTGTCTTTGCCATGCGTCTAATTCTTCAATTCATGTATGATGTACACTACCTTTCTTTTTATTCATGGTAATTTTGTTTGCTAATTGTCACTCATGATCATCTCTACTCTATGATATGTCGAAATCTCTGAAAGCTTGCAACCCATACCAAACAGGAGGCCTAGCTTGAATATGTCTCCAAGTACTCTAGTGTCTTTGTCTTGATGTATAGCTGCAATCTCTTTGTGCTTTCCTTTCTGAGTTATTCTCTAGGTTCTTGGCACAACATCTTGGGTGCTAACAACATTATTTCTAGACATAAAAATGACTATCATGGTTTAATAAAGTGGGACTGGTTTAATAAAGTGGGACAAGTTGTGCTTTCCGTGGACTGCCAAAAATTAATTCATTGTAGTCGCATGCAATTTAAGACTTAAAGTCTATAAAATCCAGTGGAATAATTCCCTGTATTAAGAAGTACTCATTTATATGTTTCTATCATCTTTTGAAAAATGAGCCTTTTCAAGCAGTAAGACAGTGCTTAATAGACACCTACCTCCTTGAGGAGAGCACTATAAATCTGTCGTACCTTTCTAGCGTGGCAGATTTTTGTACAAACTCCTTGAAAGAAGCTGGATTCTTTGAGCACTGGCATTCTTCTACTGTTTATTCATTTAAAGCCTGTACTTATAGAATTTTCCTGCTCTCAACTTCAACAGTTGAGTGTTGGGGTGACATGAAACCTATTATAATCAATATCATTGTTTATGTATGCCGATGTACTCATTCCACCTCTGAAGATACCTGAGTTGAACTGTATTTCAATCAGGCTTTGATAACCTTGTAGCAATTAATTATCAAATTACATCATGTACATGTTTTCACCTGAATTATCTTGGTTGAGATACATTTGTTTTGTCGTGCATGGGTATCTATGATGAGTTGAGAATGACTGCTGATCTGGAGCTGTTTTACATGCATGGACTTCTGATTATTGTGTCTATGAACACAAAAAAAGCTTCAGCGTGTAATCTGTTTTATGGCGCCTTACCTAACTTAGAGGAACTTATATGATTTTCCTTGAAGACTTTAGAAATTCATGTAACATACTCACTGTGAGTTAAACTTGGTGCCTGACACATGAAACTGCTGCAGTTATTTCATTTTATTTCTTCCTTCTGTACAGTTTCATTACCGTCGTAAATGATTCCTTTTAATACTATAGTTTTCTGACTATTTGCAGCCTTATATCACAAAGAAATACATTTTGAACCTGGCCTTACTTGAGTATTCATATTTGGAGGACAATATGCTCCATAACTGCTGCTACTGAATTATTCAGTTTTATTCATCATTTTTGTTCTATCTCCGGCTCATTGTCCCATTTTAGATAGGGGGATATGTTAGTTTTTCCCCACACACACCTGCTGCGCGCTCTCCATACTTTTGTAGTTGATTTGTAAAAATTTCCTATGTAATTAGCAATATATTCGTAGATAGATACCAATTTAATGTGGTAATGATATGATCCGTCCACTATTGTTGGATTCTCTCATGGTTTGATCCTTCATTGAGCATTCACTCTACCTGATATTTCCTAAATTTTGAACACACGGCGTGACATAAGATAAACAGTTGATTGTAAAGATTCTTAATTCTTATATAGATAAAGCTGTATATTCGGACACTATACAAGCTATTTGCACTAGTGGTATGATCCATCACCACCTACTGGGTAGATCCTCTTTTATTTTGAGTCTTCATTGAATAATTGCTCTACTTGATAACTTTCTGAAGTTTTGAGCTTGCATACTGAAACATGCCTTTCCTGAAGAACAGCTGTCATTCTGCTAATGAGCTATTTTTACTTGATTCTGTACACCATCTTTGCAAATATACAAACAAGCACACATCATTATATCCTTCTGATGCTTATTATTTCTGATTTTAGCTTAATCGGCTTCTTTTATATGCCACAGAGGGCTGATGCATCAACTGCGTGGAAGGAGTACACTTCTCCAGATGGAAGAAAGTGAGTGCCAGAGTACTTTTGGAGGGTTCACTTTTATCTGTCACTATGTATCCTTTTTGCTAAATTCTCATTTCGTTTTTCTATGGGAATGTTTTATAGGTACTATTATAACAAAGTTACTAAGCAATCTAAATGGACGATTCCTGATGAACTCAAGGTTTTCAATTATTCTTTATCCTTTCAAGTGCTTTCCCAAATCTTCTTCTTTATTATTTTCTATATTTAAATCTGCTTTTACTGTACTATTCAGATAGCTCGTGAACAAGCAGAGAAAGGAATTCAGCCTGCACAGTCAGAAACTGTGGCAACTCCTCTTGCCCCTGTTGATGTTAGCCTTCCTTCGTTCAGATTCCATCTTCCATTACTGCAGCAAGCAATTCTCTTCTATAGCAACACCTGCTGTCGGATCAAGTCCATTTTCAGTGAGCCTAGTTGTGAATTCTGTCAACCCATTAAGCATGGTGGCATCTGGATCACCATCTATTGCTGCTATGCCTTCAACAGGAGTCCCTTCTAATTCTTTGATTGAGCAACAAATGCGACTATTATGCTAAATGTCACGACACCTATCACCCCTTTGCCTGCTTCGTCATCTGCAAGTTCTCTAGCTGTTGAAGATGCAATGGATACTACAGCAACAACAACAACAAAGTATACACAATGCAATACCCTCCTTCCTACCTATTAGAGTAGAATAATATTACTACCTTTTCAGCTTGAAGGACAAACCATTCTTATGTGTGCTCGCGCGTGTGCATTCATGCATGTGTGTGGATAAAATGCAATTTTCACCTTGCGCTTGTCATTATTCGATGAATGATCTTGTGTTTTTGAGTTTTGCAGGCAATATTTAGCGATACCCTAATTAATGGCAATTTATAAGAATTAAAGCTTTGTTATGTTAAAATTTATGACCTAATTGGATAAAACTACTCTCAACACATCGTTTTACTGGCATGTTAGCAACTATATACATCTAACTTGTCCACATTCGTGCCAAGTTTAATCAAGTGAAGATGTGGACATGGTTAAGGACATGGCATTGATATGGATACACCAAGGGTATTTTTATTGATTATGTTGCAAAAGTTAAGTGAATCATACTTTGATTTCTTAAATTCTCATTAATTTGTTTTTGTTTGCCACTAGCTACTAGGAAAATAACCCAAAACAAAGGGTCATTCAGGGAAATGTAGAGAACTAAGAAGGCGAGGGGAAATATGTTATCTAAAAAACATGAGGGTATTTATGCTAAAAAACCAAAAACAGAATATATGAATTAATTTTATTTTTTGCTTTTGTCAGGATTAATAATGAGAATTCATCTCTTTCAAGTGTTGAAAATGTGCCAGATGGAAAATCTGCAGAAGATCAGGAGGTTAGTCAACTTGTATCATACTTTTGATTCTCCTTAATTGCCTTCACTGTCTGATTGTTTTGTGGCTTCTGCATCTCAGGAAGTCAAAAGGGATACAACGGTTACTGAAAAGGTTAATCTTTTACTGCAAGAGGAGAAACCGATTGTTGAAGAACCATTGGTTTATGCGAATAAGCAGGTATCCATCGGGCAATACAATAATACATTGTTAAATCTTAGCTTCCTTATATGGGAAATTATAGTTTATATTAAATTTTTTCAGGAGGCGAGGAATGCCTTCAAAGCATTACTTGAATCAACAAATATTGAATCTGATTGGACCTGGGAACAAGTAAGCTGATTTTCGGTCTGCTCTCATTGTTTTTGACATTCTGTGAATCTGATATGGTAAGAAAATGTTAGGCTATGCGAGTCATCATCAACGACAAGAGATATGGTGCTTTAAAGACACTTGGAGAAAGGAAACAAGTATTTAATGAGGTAGGCATATGAAGGACTGCTTGGACAGTTTAGAAATTATTATTTAGAGGTGCCTATAGCATATCATTGGATTGTGCACTCACTAATCTCTGAAATATTGACCTTGTCCTGTCCTCTTTTTCTCTAATATTATGTTTTCAGTTCTTGGATGAAAGGAAATGGCAGGAAATTGAGGAAAGACGCATCAAGCAGAAGAGAGCACGGGAAGATTTTATTAAGATGTTAGAGGTAAGTTATTCTCTGTTTTAAGGAAGCCTCTCACTTCTTGATTCATATATTAATTCTTGCTTTCACTTTTGATGTTTTGAGCAGGAGTCTAAAGAACTGACGTCATCTACTCGATGGAGGTCTCTTGATTACCATGCATATCGATATAAATCCTCTTAACTTGGTCTTAAGTTTTATTGAATATCCACTTATTTCCAGAGTTGTTTATTGATGTTTCAGGAAAGTTGAGGCCATCTTTGAGGGTGATGAAAGGTTCAATGCTGTTGAACGAGCAAAAGACCGCGAGGAGCTTTTTGAATCTTACATGAAGGAACTTAGTAGGAAGGTTTGAACTCAATTTATTTTGGGAAGTTCAGTTGCATTTGCACACAGAATTATGTTCCTTGTTTGTCATTGCTTCTTTTGTGAGGTTGAGCAAAAATGATTATTGGCTAATGAAATTGTACACTGACATGGTACCCAGATCCGATTCGACACTGACATGACAATAGTGCAAATTGATAAGTAGTAGGATATGGAGATATAGTCACACACAGACACAGAGACACACACTAACTAAAATCCCTGTTGACTTTGAGGGAGGACATGTATTGTCAAAAGTAGAAAGAATAAAATAAACCTTAATAATCAACATCTATGGAGTCTAATATTAAAGTAACGAAAGAAAAATATGAGAGAGTCTATCGATATCTGATCCTAAGAAGCTTGGACACAGACACGACAGTGTACAGGAATCACATTGCGCCACCAAGACACGAGTATGTAAATATATATATATATATATATATATATATATATATATATATATATATATATATATATATATATATATATATATATATATATATTATAAATAAATAAGATATCAATAGTATAATGCTAACAGAAACAAAGAGAGAGAGAGAGAGAGAGAGAGAGAGAGTGTGTGTGTGTGTGTGTGTGTGTGTGTGTAGAGTGATGTGTGCAAATATGCAAACGATTTTTCTAATAGTATAGTTACAAATAATGTTTACATATCTACTAAAACTACCACATATGTTTTTGTACATTTATACAAGGAATAGGCCTTGGCTTAGGCCTTGGCTCTTTAACTTTCTGTATGGTAGCTCAATGTCTCTCACTTATATTGGAAACATTCACAAATATTGTTATTCTTTTGTGCAAGCCTGTTTTGTTCATTTGCCATTAAATAAAGTAATGTCCAAATACATAATGAGTATGAAATAAAGTGTTTGAGAACTGGAGAAAATGTGTCTGAAATTATAAATTATATATAATTGACACATTCAGTAAGTGTGCTACTACGCATGTTCCAAGAAGTGTTGGTGTCCGACAACACGTGTGACACACACATGACTTCATGTTCCCAGTGTTTGTTCTGCATGGACATGTTCTAATACAAGCCTATGATCCCCTTTACATGTTTTATAGGTGTTTCATTTGGGTTAAAAACAATATCTAAACTTTGTCAAATGGGTTGTTTAATGTATTTTACGTAGACATGGTTCTGACATGTTCCACTTGCAATCTTTAGTTTTTTTTCTTTATAAAAATGGACATGCCTTTATTACAGGCTTTTAAAAAAAAATTGTAATAGTTTACGTGTCGGGCAAGCGTCCTGCATAAGCAAGTATCGATTTCTGGCATGTGTCGATGTGTAGCATGTGTGACATCAAACTGAGACTCACTTTGAGGTTTCCATGCTTTCTATAGTATTGGTTGACATGTTAGTTATTTTAATGTCTCATATCAGAGCCTGATTGTGCTATGTCTTGTTTCTTACTGATTTGAAATAGAGTGTCCTTTGATTTTTATGATGACCTGGCATTTTTTGTGCTTTAATGAATCAAAAGTATAAGATGCCAATTTGAATGGGCATCAGACCTTTTCTCTAAAGGAGCTTGAGTCGATGTTTGTAGAGAAATTCACTTTAGCGTGTTTCACTGTTTTGGCTTGAGGCACAAAACCATGCCTACTAGAATTGTCACTCTGGGATGTTTTGATCCCAGCTATGATGCAAGGACTTTTACTGTCACATTCCTCTTCCCAAAATACACTAGAGTGGGCACGCGACGAGAGTCAGCGACACATGAGTAGAATATCCCACACTGTATACGAGCTAAGCCTCAGTACAAGAAATTAAAAAAATATTCACGATAAAAACGGCTTTATTAATCAAGTACAAGAATATTACAAGGTCTTGGTTTATTACATCAAAAGGAAACAAAGGATAGAAAATGATAAATCTCACAAGCTAGAGAATAAGACGAGTCCATTTCTAGAGCTCCGTGATGTATTCACCGTACTCCTGCTCTGAGCATGCAAACTCAAGATCACCAATAAGCGACTTAGTGAGTGGTAAAATGAAGGAAGCAATAGTATACTTTAATTATAATAACAATGAGTACAATATAGATGTATCATAATTAAATATCATACAATACATAATTAAGTAGTTGAGTATAATAACAAGCGATGCTTGGTTAAATAGTGGTGAAGTCATTATGTGAGAGATTACAGATGCCGGGGGTTCCTCATTTCATGGCAATTAAAGTAACAGGCATGACACAAGTATATTATCACATAACATTTTAGGATTATATAATAATAATAATCAGTATCACATGATATTTAAATCATTCCCTTCCAGTATTCTATACCACTGGCAGTCCATACTGGAGCCGCAGTCCAGCAGAACTTATTCGAACGTGGCATGCATGTACCATTATTCGAATGAGAGAGTGATCAAGTAACACCTGCTCCTGATATGATCGTTGTTAGGTTATTAAATTCATCGTGTACTGGGTATGAAGTGCACTGAGGACGTCCTCGTTATACCAACACCAGGCAATCCATTAGCTGAGGAGCCCCCATGGTTCTCATGAGGCATCCGATCCTGCACATTTTTTGCCGGGGAGCCCTCATTAGGCACCCGATCCCACACATTTCTACCGGGGAGCCCTCATGAGGCACCGATCCCGCCCAATTTTTGCTGGATACTGGCATGACTGTGCTATAACGTGTTTACCAGATAACATGTGTACTAATTTAAAAACAATGTATCACAAGGGTGCATGATAATTGTATTTCTCGATAAATTTGGTAACATGAATATGATTGATATCACATTGTAATCATGTACAATTATCAATTTTCAAACTCTTCACGATCATATTCAAATTCACCAATTCACTATTTTGAAATTTCTTTACTCAACAGTTTCATGACCACCCAAACATGTAAAGATTTATCAACTTAACATATTAAATAAACAATCACAAACAAGATATATTTCATTGAAAGGGTTAAAAGTCACTCACATTGGTTGCTACAGACACGTACTTCTCGTCTCCACGAACGCAATGGCTCAAGAATCACGTAAATCGGAGTCCGGATGGTCGAGATTCGCTCAAAAATCAAATCGGTGCTTAACAGGTTTAAATACCTCTTAACGGGTCTGAACTGTTGCTTATCGGGTTAGGTCACTGTTGAAGCTTGTCGGGTCTGTAACAGGTTGAAATCCATTTAACTTAAACGATGGTTGCAGGTTCGGGTTCAGGTTGGGTTGCAAATGGGTTGAACCTGATAAGATAAGAAAAGAAAAAGAAAGAAAGAAATAAAAAGGAGGGAATATGGAGAGAGGAGGAAGCGGCGGAGCGGTGGCGGGGCGCGACAGCGCCGAGGATGCCTGGTCGGTCGGCGATGACGAGAGAGAGAGAAACAATAGAGAGGGAGAGTGAGAAGAGAAAGAGGAAGAAGAGAGGCGGCCTGCGTGGGCTTCTGGCGGTCGCGACGCGGTGATGGGGGCGTGACTTGGCGCGCGACGGCTGTCGGCGGTGGTCGGGCGGCGTTGAACAAGAGGGGGAGAGAGAATGGGTGAGTGAGAGAGAGCTTGAAGGGAGGGGGTGGCTTTTGGCCACACAAGGGGAGAAGAGAGGGAGAAGAAGAAGAAGAAACAAGGGAGAGAGAGCTGTGCTGAGGGGAGGAAAAGAGAAAGTGAGTGAGAGAGTGAAGAATGAGATAAAGAGAGGGATTTTGAGAGAGAGAGAGATACGAGAGATATTTTTCTCATTTAATGAGGGGTATGGTGTCTGTCACCTCATCACTCTCCAATAACTAATAATAATTAATACTAATAATAACAATAATAGTAATAACAACAACAATAATAACAATAATTAAGGTGCAAAATAATAATAATATAATAATAACAACAATAATAATAACAATTTACGTTTAAGCACAAAATGTATACACGTGAAATAATTTTATCAAAGAAATATTAATTTTTCAATGTTTATAAATCAAAACTAATTAAATTACCTATATTAAATATCTTAATCAAGTACTAGGGAATAAGCATATTACATTTACCAATGCAAAAAGGGCCTACCACTTGCGAGTTGTGACTGGTACCAAAGCGTTAAGTCCAATTTGAAGTGGCACCTTATGTTGCATCAATAAAATAGACAGGGAATATGGATACTGCATGGTACAGTTACACAAATACTGCACATCCTAAAATTTCGAACCGATATGTCCTGGAATATGTAGGCATGCGAATATACATACATACATGTACATGTGAGTGCGGACATGTCTGTGGCAAATTAGTAGAACTAGAAGTTAGTAACACTATAGAATATTCTAAACTGACTTCTAAGTCTCATAATCATGGTTTTTTTAATATTTCCCCGAATAATATATTCTTTGAGATAGTAACAAATTCATATTTTGATATTGTAGCACTCAATGAGGGGTATCACTGATTAGAGTCTACTTAATTAACAACCATCCCAGTGGCATGGAGTATTCTGTTAAATCCTAGCAATTTGGTTTTTTACTAAATTACCCAACCCTCAACCTCTCCCCAAGAGGTCTATTATCTGCCTTTTAAGAGGATCAGACCCAAACTTAATGGCTCTTGTCATATCCTACAACCCAATGCGCCAGTTCTACCTATGACATTGCTTCCTGTTTGTGGTTCTGAGGGATTTTTGGGCACTAAGAACAATTTCAACAAACATCCTATGATAAGCTTCACATGGAGTTGATTAAGTCAGGGTCTTTTAAGAAATGGTAGTTAGCAAGGTGGACTATAAAACTCATGAAGTGTTTGAATAAAATTATTTCCTTTTAGAGAAGTGTGGGCTTGTCTGAAAAGTCTGCTCATGGTAAGAGGCAGAGTATTTCCTTAGGTGATTCTACCGTTGTTAATGACATTGGGCAGACTGGATTGGAGTTGAAAAGCTTGTTCTAATAGACACACATTTGCGGATGATCAGACAAACTTTATGTCCTTAACCAGTGATTAGCTGCTTTTTTACTGGAACATCCAAGAAAGTCCAGTACAGAAGTTTAATATTCTTAATCATTTGAAAGCTCATCATGGATAATTGATCAGGTTTGGAATCCATGTCAAAGTTGGAATAGGTGGTAGTGATGGTTTTTTTTTTTTGTTTGTTGGGGGGGGGGGGGGGGGGGTTAGACAACTGTTATCCAAGATAATATGGGTTAATGCTGTCTTCTCTTTACCGCCTTCAGTTTCCTCAGTCTATTCTCCATCATTTTCTCTTTGCAAAGTTGTGGTGGGAAGATTAATTGAATAAAAAGAGAGGATGGCTCAGAATGAAAAGTAAAGAGACGGTCTGGGTTAGGTACAAGGACTAAAGGAGAGGAAAGGGTTAAGCTAACGGGTAAGTAATAAAAAACAACATTGAGCAAACTGGATTGGAGTCGGAAGGCTAATTTTTAGAGGCACATATAAGGAAGCTCAGCAGTCAGCACAAAAAGGTTAATGTCTTTAACCACTGGTAATCTGCTTTCCTACAGGAATGTCTTAAGAAAGTCCAGTACAGAAGCTTAATATTCTTAATCATTTACATCATAGATTATTGATCAGGTCTGGAATTCATGTTTTAGTTTCAATAGGGAGATAGACAGCTTTTATCCAAAATAACATGGATTTTTTTCTCAATTTTCTCTTTGCTGCCTTAATTTTCCTCAGTCTGTAGTACCCGTCATTTTCTCCTTGCGAAGTTATGGTTAGAAGAGTAATTGAGTACAGAGGGAGGATGGATTCAGAACGAAAAGTAAATAGAGGGGATGGGTTATGTGGAGGATTAAGGAGCGGAAAGAGCTTAATCTGAAGGGTAACAAAATAAAAAATGGCCTAAAAGTGTCTCAACACCTTGAGCTAGACTTGATCAGAGTTAGTTTTGTGTGTGTGTGTGTGTGTGTGATGGCGGGGACGCGGTTGAGGGGGATAGGGGGGATGCTGTGCAGTAACAGGTAGTGTCACATTTGTGAGGCACTTGTGTCGGTGACTTTGTGGGGAACTAATATCAAAATGTGATATTTCTTAGGGACTAAAAAACCCATACATCAATAGTCACCTGAAACTATCATTATCATTTATATTTTTTGGAAAGAAAGTTGACAATTATATAAATGCATCTAGAAATCAAATTACATTGTGAACTCCATTATCACACATTGGATAATTAATTCTTAGTCACCGAAGGCACCTTACACATCTAGAGTTCGTAAAGAGGAGTATCCAACAAGTATTAGTTATTCAATATGTATTGGATATGGGTATGTATGGTTCATGAATTATCCGGGCAACACAGCTGGATCTTTCCTCATACTTGCAGACTTGCAATGCATCCAGTCCCAACCTGATCTGATCAAACCTGGTTCAACATCACTTTGTACTGATAAATTAAATCCATCTTATCCCATAACCTACCCCTGAGCAACTGAACACTCTGAATTTTCTTCAAGATCAGTGAGGTTATTAGAGAAACTGGCAATGTAGTTTTGAGGATTGGATGGACCTGAATCAGGATAAATAAATTTATAACATATAATTGTTAGTTTAGAATGCCTTGCATCATCCTCTTCTGATCTTTCAGTAGTTCTAAACTAGTCTTCATGCTCGTGCAGTAATGCACGGGCTCATAAAAAATTAAACAGCTGAAGTAAGAATGCCACTGAGTAGGGGGCCGGCCCCACCCAACCCCCCCCCCCCCCCCCCCCCCCCCCCCCCCCCCCTTCTTTTTTTTTCTTTTCACAAAGGCCATCATGTTCCAAGTCTTAACTAGTTAACTTTGAACCTCTCATAACTCAAACTTTCCCTATATCATTGAGCTGTAGGCTTCAATGGACCTTACTTTTTAGATACGAAAAATATAATCAACAATTCTCAATGGACCTTACTTTTAGACACGAAAATATATTTCACAATTCTCATAAAAGCTCCAGAGATTTTATATTGGATTTGCTCGTGGATCATGTAGGATGCGACCAAAATTTGATCCGTTGCCACCTCTTGGTACAAGTATAATACAGGGGCTAAAATAAATTTAGAAAGAAGAGCAGGGGTTTTAATGAATAAAATTTCTTATATTAAGTACTAATTGTAAGATCAAATCATGAATAAGATGGGTTGTTATCTCGATATAAAAAGAGTAGATTGAAGAGCAAAGGTTTTAAAAACACATTTAAAAAGTTGGATGATAAAAGAAATTAATTTAAGTTCGAGGGATGTAGACCAGTTTTTTGTAAAAGTTTTCAAGAGATTATGATCATAGACAATTTAATTTTTGAACACGTCAAAGATTTTATTTCTGTTAAAAAGTATAAAGAAAACAATGATTTAGACAATATTTTAAAAATATAGGGGCTCAAAGAAATTAATTTAATTTGAAAGAGCTAAAAATAATTTCTGTAAAAATAGTTTCATGAAAAGAAGACATTGTTTTTAAAATTAAGAGCTCCAATTCTAGAAAAATAGTAAAGAATACAAAATTAAATGTTAGAGGTTGATTTAAATTTCACAATGGAAGTTAAAAGTAATGGTGTTTGTTTGAATTTAAATATTCTATAATAATTAGATTTTGCTCATTTTTCTTGAATTAAGAGGGGTGCCACATGTCATGATAAGAGTCTAAGAGTCTCTCTCTCTCTTTCTCTCTCCTTTTGGTTTGTATATATTATACATACTTCTGCAGTGGCGCTTATCACAATGTTGTTGTCATAAACATAATTATATTGATATGCATGAAGCACGAAAGCAAGTAACGAAAGTAAAGAAGAGGACATTATGAATGTTTTGCTTTCTTCAAGTTTTTATAAAAAAAATCTACGTATAACTGTGTTTCTGTATTCTGTGTTTTGGACACCTCATACTAGTGCCATCGTCCTGCCTTGACCAATTTTTAAAATATTCAAGAACTACATTACATGAGACCTGGTTTCCCATGGACATGAACTATGTATTTCAAATAATCTTCAAATACGTCATAATATTTTCTCTTAATTGAATATGGGTCCATTTTGCTCTTCGGACTATTTTGTGGCCTCAGAGATGAATGTGATTCTCTTACCTCGTCAACTACACAGTTCACTTGTCAAAGGGGTTGTTATTGATTTGGCATTCTAGAATCTGACTTGGACAATTTTCTTAGTAGGACTTGGACTAGGACTTGGACTTCTTAGTTTGATTTTACTAGAATTCAGACTAAGAGTCAGATAATTTAAACAAGGACTTGGATTATTAGTTGGATTTCACTGTGACTCGGACTTAGACTTGGATAATTTGGGAACTAGTACAATTTGGACTGCAACTAGGACAATTTTGTAGAATTTTTAACTATATGGAACTATTTATTATTTAAATATGCTAAATTCTAAATAAGCTGAAATTGAGTTAAGATTGTTGTTAACTTTTTTAACTAATCAATTAGATTTATCACAAATTAATTTAAACATTTCATAATGAATAATAGAATAATCAGTCAATATTACTTAATTATGCACAATTATTAATTAAAAGTTAATTACTATTTCGTTAAATATTTGCTAATAATATTAATTTAATAATAATTAATTGTTATTTTAAAATTAGTAATTAAAATATTATTATCAATAGTTATTGTTAATTATAATAATAATTGGGGTAGGATTAATTGAAGAGAGATAGGTGCATGAAGAATCCAACTCCAAATGAAAATGTCCACAAGTTTTCACATGACTTTTTTTCTAGTTGGATTGGTTGAAATGTTCATACTTGGAATTAAAAGTAGGATTTTAAAAGTCCAGTAAGAGTCTCAGTTCTAATAACCAATAACACTAGATTCCGGAATCCAAATCCCACTTCAAACCAAATACATTAAATTTCAAAATCTAAATCACAGTCTCAAGCCAATAACACTAGATTTCAAAATCCAATTCTCAGTCATAAATTCAAATATCAGTCCCAAACCAGCAACACCAAACTTTGAAGTCAACTCGATGATCCCGAACCAATAACACCCTCTGAGGAATTTTGGAGGCTTGCTCCTTTGTTGCATGAACTTACACTGCAACAACAAAGCCTTTATCCCAACTTTTGAGAACATTTTATTTCTGCATGAGGAAGAGAGAAGTCGACCAACCTGGTTAACTTGCCATCAAGGTTCTTTGGCATGGTTTTCTCGTAGGAATATCAACTTTAATGTCGACATCAAGTTAACAGCCAGTTGTAATACTAGGTCAATTCTTTTATAGAGCTTTCTGGACTTTGACACTTGCCTTGCTCCGGTCAACCTAGGAATATTAAAGTTCCACTGGTGATTATTGCAGTAATGTAGCTATAGAAACTCGTAACTTGTGTTGCTATTCTGCTTCCTTGTTTTAGTACCCACATATTATTCCTTGGCAACCTTGGCATCATGTCAAGATACTCATTTTTCTCGCTAGTGCCCCTCAAATGATCTCATATGTTAAATTGTACTAATTCTCTTGAAAGCATTATCTCAAACAAATATAAAACTGTGTGTTTACTCCAGTTAATTAGCTTATTACTATCTAATTTTGCTCAGTTACCTTTCTGACAAATTCACATTATGTATTAATTCAAACATGTTAAATGAAGATGTAAATGCATTAAAAATTTTGTATGTTAACTGCACAGTTCTTTTGATCAGCTTAATGTAATGTAATCATGTAACTAAAAAATTGCAGGAAAAAGCAAAGGCAGCTGAAGAGCATAAACGAAATGTCATGGAATATAGAGCTTTTCTGGAATCTTGTGATTTCATCAAGGTCTAAAATAAAAGCAATCGTCAACTTGTCATACATGGTATATTGTAGTATTCTAACATACATTTGTCTTCAGGCAAGCAGTCAATGGAGAAAAGTTCAAGATCGTCTGGAGATTGATGAAAGATGCTCTAGGCTCGATAAATTTGACCGCTTGAAATTTTTTGAGGTAGATTTTCACTATCTTATTCTTTGTCAGGCAAGGTAGATTAGCTCACTTTTTCATGTTTCAGGATTATGTAAACGATTTGGAGAAAGAAGAGGAAGAGCAGCAGAAGATACAGAAGGTGATTTGGTTTATTATTATTATGTTGTTGTTACAACTAGTACAACTAGTGGAGTTTCTATTACATTTTATAAATTGGTTCATTTACAGTAGGACGTTCAGAATATGTTTAAATCCTTTATGATATGCAGGAGCAATTGAGAAAAGCAGAGCGTAAAAACCGTGATGATTTTCGCAAGTTGATGGAAGAACATGTTGCTGCTGGCATTCTGACAGCTAAAACGCATTGGCGTGATTATTATATGGAGGTTTAAGTTTGATCTATATTTATATTATTTTACTAAATGGGGGTGCTGACTAGAATGTGCAGCTAGCTCTTTTTTTGTCATCCACATAACCCGATGCCATTTTTGCTATTTTTTGCAGGTTAAGGATTTGCCATCATACCTGGCAGTTTCAGCAAACACTTCAGGTGCAACACCTAAAGATCTGTTTGAAGATGTTACAGAGGATTTAGAAAAACAGGTATTTTAACACTCTTTGAAGGTTATTCTTGTTTGTGGTATAACTTATATGACAGTTTTTCAACTGACAAAGGAACACGACAATAGTTAAAATTTCTAGGATTACATCCTAATCTTCTATTGTACAAGCCTCACAGAAAATTCACAATATAACTTACATTTCACAATGTCTAAGTTCCAAATAAGACCAAAGAGCTGATCTACAGTAATCAAATTCATTCGAAGATCACACTGACCCAAACTGATCTGCCAAAAAGTAATGGACATGATGCAACTATTATCACTGTAATCTGGCAGAGTGGCCGTAATAAACTAAATATCGCATACATGTATGTGATTTGTTCTTAAAGTTTGGACCCTAAAAGAGTTAGTACAAACAGAACCCGGAAATTATGAGGCTGACGATTTATGGTAGAACAGCAGCTATAGCATAGCCCTTATCCAAATTTTTGGGTTCAGCCACATGAATCCTGTTTCTTCATTCATCTGAGAATCCCTGTCTCAAGACTCAATTAAAATGGCAAGCACCATATTTTTCTCTATTGCCCATGATGTTTGTTAGGGTCTACAGCTAGTCTTGGCTACTCTTTCGATTATAATCTTATCATTCTTTACTGCCCGCTCGGTGGTTTTTCTTGCACATGCCCAAATCATCTTCAGCCGTCGCCCCTCATCTTGTCCTTTATGTAAGCTGTTACCGTCTTCTCACTAATACACTGGTTTCTTTCTAGAGTTTGTATTCTAGTACATTTTTTGATATTTTTATCGATCATTTATTATTTTAAGGGTTTTAACGTATCCACCCTCGTGTTTTTGTAAATTTACGTTTTTCACTTTGCCTTTTATCTATTTCCGTATATGACTTTCTATTTTTGAGTTATTTTGTGACTATATCCTTTATGATCTTAGAGTTAAGAGAAACTAAACTAGCAATGAATATTAATAAATTAATGCACATCTAATTTGTTTTTTATGATTTATAAGATAGGGATAGCTTAAGTTTATTTTATTTTTGTCATTTTTTGAAAATATATCTTTTTCTCTTATCCTCTTTGATTCTTGGATTAATCAAGTAGCTGATGTGGGACGGAGGGGGATTTAGGGTTTGTGGTGGGGATTTTGTGGAATTGGGGAAGAAAAAGAGAAGGAAGGAAAGATATGATCGCGGATCGCAACCCGGATCTTGGCTTCACCGCCTATGATTCAATCCATGGGATTAAAATCAATACCCAAAGCAAATAGCTTCAATTTTTTTTTTATCAAAATCATTCAATAATTTTCAAATATTACTGCATGTCTATATATAGCGTACAACAAGTGCAATTATTGATAACATCAAATCTCACCAAATCTAACTACATCTAAATTCAAATAACTCCTAAATCTCAACCAAATCTATCCAAATTTAATTTAAATAAAATCTCAAATCTACTAAGTTTAAACCGTTTGTTCCCCCCCATCATTCTTCCTGGCTTGAAAATATTTATCTCCGATGAATGCAGTAGCAGGTACAAGATAAGCATAACTGGATGGAATTAAACCGCATCACGAATCCTCAATCGGGCAAGGTGGTCGTCAGGGAATCAACACTGATGCATCCTAGTTGAACCAAGATGGTGGAGGTGAAACTGGCTTCCGTGACAAACCAGCTGAAGTTGACGGTAGTTCGAATAAGATACATGCAAAATAAGAAGGCAACTCAACTCCATTGAAAATTAACTCACATTCCAAGGTACCAATCTTCGGTGAACCTCTCCTGCAGAAAGATCTGCAACGGATCATAGATATCAAGTGATCTTAAGGATATAGCTGGCAAAGATGGCTCCATAGTAGGCTCCACTGGAAGATCTATAAGAGTCAATAAGAGGCCTTTTCACTTCTGGCTTTAATTCTGTCTCATCAACAACTTCTAAATCTGGCTCATTAACAATGTCTGGCTCGACGAGGACTGGAGGCTTTGGATATGGCTCATCAATAGCTTCTGACTCTGGTTCATCAACTTCTAGCTCTGGTTCATCAACAACTTCTGGCTCTTTGTAATTTGCCTTAGATGAATAAAGGTGTGGAGCATACAAAGTACGGAGAAGATCTTTTATGACAAACCAACATCGATAGTTAATATGATTGCCTTTCTCCCAACAATAAGCTTTTCTAACCAGCTTCATTTGGGTATAATGCCACTTCTGTTCAGAAGTTAGAACAAAATAACTGAAAAAAGCTTCAAGATTGTTTTCCCACTTCTCATGCCCATAATGATCATCAGAACTCCAAAAATACGTAATAGCCGCATACATATTTCTTTCAACATCTTTGTCATCAGCATCAGTATTTATATAACTACCACAAAAGTAAAAACTCATAAAGAAAATTCAGTGCATAAAGATTAGAAGTTACTCAAGAATCTCAATGATTTGAACTGGATTCAAATCGGCTAGAAATATGGCCTGAAACGCTGATCTTCTGCTGCAAGAACAGTACCGGCACCAAACAAAAATTTGTAGAGGTCAGATATGGTATTTAACTGCTGTGAATCTTTCCAGTAGCTTCGGGATTCAGTCACGCATCCAACGCTTCAGACGGAACTCGAATCGGACTCCGAACGAGCCTGAAATGGACTTCAGACCTCTGCAGTGAACAATAACCGTGAACAATAACTTTATTGTTCACGAACAATAACTTTTTTGAAGTGGATTTTGTGGAAGGGAAAAGTAGGAAATTCGGCTCTGATACTAAATTGACGCGGGATAGAGGGAGATTAGGGTTTGTGGCGGGGATTTTGTGGAATTGGGGAAGAACAAGAGAAAAAAGAGAAGATATGATCACGAATCGCAACCCGGATTTTGGCTTCACCGCCTATGATTCAATCCATAGGATTAACATCAATATCCAAAGCAAATAACTTCATTTTTTTTATCAAAATCATTTAATAATTTTCAAATATCACTACATGACTATATATAGCCAACAACATGTACAATTATTGATAACATCAAATCTCATCATCAAATCTCATCAGATCTAATCAAATCTAAATTCAAATAACTCCTAAAATTCAGCTAAATCTAACCAAATCTAATTTAAATAAAAATCTCAAATCTACAAATCTAAACCGTTTGTTTTCACCATCATTCTCCCTGACTTGAAAACGTTCATCCCCGATGAATGTAGTGGTTGGTAGAAGGTAAGCACAACCGGGTTGAACTACATCACAAATTCTCAATCAGGCCAAGATGGTGGTCAGGGAATCAACATCGATCCATCATGGCTGAACCAAGGTAGTGGAGGTGGAACTGGTTTCCATGACCAACCGGCTGTGTTTGATGGTACTTCAAATAAGGCACATGCAGCTTGCAGAGGCAAATTATTCCTGATGAAGACTGGATGCATAAGAAATCTGAACTCCTATGAACCTGTCGCCTCTGGAAGGATCTGCAAGGGATTGTATACATCAGGCAATCTCACGAGTAAAGGAACCCTCACAGCTGGTGTAGATGACACAACTCCATGGCAAGCTCCGTTGGGAGGTCTGTTGAGATCTTTACAAGAGACTCTTACATCTCTGGCTCTGGCTCGGGCTCGGGCTCATCAGCAATGTTGGCTCTGACTCTGGCTCAGCTGCTGGTTCTGGCTCATCAACAACTGTAGGCTCTTTGTAATCTTTTTCAGATGAATACGGAAGGTGTGAAGCATACAAAGTACGAAGATCTTTTAAAACAAACCAACATCGATAGTTGATATGGCTGCCTTTTCTCCAATAATAAGCTTTTCCAACAAGCTTCATTTGGCACAGCGTTCTGTTCAGATGTTAGAATAAAATAACTAAAGAAATCTTTCTGATTGCTTTTCCACTTCTCATACCCATACTGATCATCAGAACCCGAAAACATGGGAGAGCCGCATACATATCCTTTTCCACTTCCTTGTCATCAGCTTTAGTATTTATATATTTTTCACAAAAGTAAAATTTCATGAGTAAACTTTCTGAATAGAAGTTCAGAAATTACCCAAGAATCTCAACGGTTCAAATTGGACTCAAATCGGACTTGAAACGGGGTCTGAAACATCGATTTTCTGTTGCAAGAATGGTACCGGCACCAAACAGAAGCTTGTGGAGGTCAGATCTGGTATTCAACTGCTGTGAAATCTTTCCAATAGCTCCGGGACTTAGTCATGCATCCAACGCTTCAGACGGAACTCGAATTGGATTCCGAACGGGCCTGAAACGGACTTCGGACTACGGTTGCGCTCTGCAGTAAACAGTAAAGTTATTGTTCACGGAACAATAACTTTTTTTGGGAAGTGGATTTTGTGAAAGGGAAAAGCTGGAAATTCGTCTCTGATACCAAATTGACGTGGGACGGAGGAAATTTGGGGTTTGTGGTGGAGATTTTGTGGAATTGGGAAAGAACAAGAGAAGACAGGAAAGATATGATCGCGGATCGCAATCCAGATCTTATGATTCAATCCATGAGATTAAAATCAATACCAAAAACAAATAGCTTCATTTTTTAAATAAAAAATCATTCAATAATTTTCAAAGCACTATATGGCTATATATAGCCTACAACATGCACTATACGTGCAATTATTGGTAACACCAAATCTTACCCAATCTAACCAAATCTAATCACATTTAAATTCAAATAACTCCTAAATCTCAATCAAATCTATCCAAATTTAATTTAAATAAAAATCTCAAATCTATTAAATCTAAACCGTTTGTTCCCCCATCAGTAGCACAACCATACTTACTGAAATGGTGCTGAGATTAATAAATTGTGAATAGTATTATTCTATCTGTTATGAAACAAAGCAATACATGATTTAATCCTTTAACAAACATTATTAATTCAATTTTTGTGTATAGCTAGCTGATGAGAAATGGCATATTTGCAAAATAACTCAAGAATTTATTGAGCATTAATGAAAAACAGTAACAGGAAATGTCTTCATCATCTTTCTCATCAACATAGGGTTGACTATGGAAGCAAGGCTCCATGAAGGTTTTGATAAAGTTATACAACACGCTCTCGCATAATTAGTGCCAGCTTCATGAAGAAGGAAACTATATAAATGGAGGGGCTTGCAATTGTCCTATAGAAGGCCATCTGGGGTCCTTTTAAATTCTTCTAGACTTTGGAAAGATGAAGGGAAAAAGATGATAAATTCTTTATAGAGAATTTCATACTTTGAGGCACACATAAACCCAAGAGTCAAATAGAACACATTTCCATGTAAAAAGAAAGATGAAATATTTGAATTTATAAAAACTTGGAGGTATATAGGCTAAAACCATCATCATTTTTAATTTTTTTTTTTTAGAACGAAGACCATAGCCTTCAGTTGAACCTAAGACTTCCCACAACCCATTCCAACAATTTACCACCTGACGTAGGCCAGGGCTGGTACACCATTGATTAATTATAAATTCTATCTACTCCAAAATATCAATATGAAATATGTTGCAGACTTTTCACATTTTGTAATCGTCAGCCAAGTTACCTGCCAGAATGAATGGTTCCACTACAGGGCACAACTTAAAGAGTCAGGAAGGCCTGAAGGAAAGGTGGGAGGGATTTTATGATTCTTTATCAGCCTGCTATGAGCAGTATACAGTTTGATGCTAAATTCCTTGCTGAAAGGAAACAAGCAGGAGATGAACTTGCTATAGAACTTTGAGCGCTACTTATTAGTGGTGAGGCTGGCCTTATTTTTTTTATTTATTTGATAGTAATGCCAGGCTTATTAATCAAGTAATTAAGCTCTGAGAACCATGGAGCAAACCCCCTCCAAAATTTCTTTAGGCTAGGGATGTACGTAAGAGAAACCTGACAAAGTGCTACTTACCAACCAAATGGTGAAATGCTTGGTTTTCCCAGGTAATGCTTGCATCAATTCAAGTAGATTCTATTTAGGAAATTTTAGGAATAATTCCAGAGCTTCTTAATGGTTAATACTGATCTGGTGGACACATTAACTTTGAATTACAAAAATCTGATTCACTCATCCTTTTGATTTTCTTATTATACAATTCAAAACCACCTCAGATGTTCTTTGAACTACATGTCCTGGATTATTACATGCTCTTCTACATTTCAAAGATGTAGTGAAATGCAAGAACTTTCATCTTTTAAGGGCATTTAATATAAGTCCTCCCCAAGTAAGATGTTACCTCAGCCTTTCCTTTTTGTTTATAATATGAGTCTTTCTGTTTTTTCCCCTTCATATGAGTCCTGTATATGATGCTTTAACCTCTAACTGTATTTGTTGGTATTTATAGACAAATATGGACAAATATTCTTTTTATGGACAAGATGTATCATTTGAGATATTAGATATCATTTATGGGGTTCTTATCCCACTTTTAGCTATTTCATGCTTCTCTTGCTTGCAGTATCGCAAAGATAAGGCACGTATCAAAGATGCAGTGAAGATGGGAAAGGTACCAAGTACAAAACTTGTTGTTTCTTGCATAAACCCACCAAGAAGATTATTCTCATTGCCGTAACTCTCTAAATTGTTGGATATCCAGATTGCTTTAACATCGTCATCAAATTTTGAGAGCTTCAAGGCTGAGACAGCAGAGGATGGTGGTTTGCAAACAATATCTGAAGTAAACTTGAAGGTAGATTTTCTGTCACCATTTATTCTCTGTGTCAATCATCCATTGTGTAGTCAATTTTATTCGTTGTTTTTTTTAAAAAAATTGCTTGGAGCCTGGGAGTTATTTAGAATATGTAGTGGCCCCCCTCTAATACATGTGGCCATATAATATTAATGAAATTGGAGTTAAGGTAATAAACACTAGCCTTGCTTTATCAGACAACTACATCAGACAATATTAGGCAATTACCAGGGGACATGTCTAGAATGCGAGTTCTAGTTAAACTGAGAGTAATTGAAATGGATGAGAAAAATGTGACGGATGACAAAGGAATTATTGAATTGTTTGGGGTGCTGGAAGTAGCACTGGATAATAAGGTAGATTTTAAATTGTCTCTGATGACCTAGACATGGAGGGTGAGGGGGGGGGGGGGGGGTACTTATTCAGAGTGATTTACTACTGTTGAAGGTGTTATTTTTGAGGTAGATCAAAACAAAACCTGGATTTTGATGTACGAAAGTCATCATGATTGTTGGCTCTTCATGCAGCTGGATGTCTAAAAAGGTTCTTTTGCAGGCGAAATTGGACAGAACCTTTGGTTTTGTTGTGAGGATCATTTCTCTTCTAGCAAGTTGGATAAGACCTGCATGCTTTATAGGTCAGAATGTGGTGCAATCTGGAATAACATGCCCGAAAGATGAATCTAGCAGAAATGAGATTGCTTCATGGATGAGTGACAACTCTAGTTATGCAGAATAGGAGATGAGCATTCATGGGAGATTAGAGCTAGTAACAATTGAGAATATGAGGAAGGAGAGTAGTTTGGTGGTTTGAACATGTATAACAAAGAACAGTGAGTGCACCAGTCAGGAGAGATAGGATCATAATTAATGGTTCTTCAGGACAAGATGTAGACTTTGATGTCGCTGCAGAGAAATTGAAATATTCTAAGGCTGCTAGATGAAGATGTGGCCCTTAAAAGGGCATAAATTTTAATTGATAAATATGATTCATTTAGCCAAATTCAAAGAACTTGGAGGAAACACTGTGTTGGCAGTTGTGCTGTTATACTCAACAAGATATTCTTTTGTAAGCGGTAAGCCAAAATGTTCTCCCTTGCGGTAAGCCAAAATGTTCTCCTTTTCTGTTTTGCCAAATTTAACTCTTCTGCAGGTCCAAAGACTCCAAACTCCTAACTAACTAGTAATCACCTACTCGCAATAAGCCCGCAAAAGTATTTGCAGTGTAATTTAAATGGAAAATGCAGCCTAAGTAAATTGTGAAATTTTCTTGAATTATGGGAAAGGTAGGTTTATGGGTCGATGCAGCCTAATTTTTACATTTATCAGTTTCAGTTGGATGTACTTATTATTTGTTTATTCTCTTTCTAATTTATTTGATCCTATGCCATGGGGGTTGTCTATGTTTAGTTTATTTTGACGGGTTAGTGTTTGTTTGATAATCTAGGTCAAATCTTGGTTAGCATGGGCTTGGTTTTTGTATCTAAATTGTTAAAGCAATTATGATATGTGGGACACTCCCCTCAACCAAAAGTTGGTGTATCCAATGTACCCAAACACCATGGGTTTCCATCAATTTCCGACACTTGAAACGTATGCACCATTATATCCTTCATAAATATGTAAAGTATGTAGCATGTTATTCCCTTTGATAAATCAAATTGTTCTATATATTATTTTATTAGTTCTTTCATATATGAATAACATCCAAATACATATACTTACATGAGTCAAATATACATATATGCAGAAGGAATATACATATATAGTCGTGTCCTTATGTCTGGATTTGATGGTTATGATTCTAGTTTGAAATCCATATCACCCTGACATGATGTCAGAGTACGACACTCGTGTCACATTTGATGGTTATGGTTCTAGTTTGAAATCAGATTTGAAGGTGTACTTTTGTTATGGTAGGCTGGTTGGGTTGTTTCCTATTTTAATAGGTGTCCTGCCTAAGTTAGGATTCTTATTTGTTTGAAGATAGAGTAAGTATTTAAAAGAAGAGCTCGTTGCCTCCCAATGCCCCCAACCGCCCCACCCACACACTGACCACCACCACCACCACCACCACCACCACCGCAAAGCACACAACCATCGCCACATACCAAATTTTGGTTATTCTTCTAACATGATGAAGTAGAAATCTTAGGCGTATCTTCTCAACTAGAAATCTTAGTGTGGTGGGGATTTTCCGCCACAGACGATTGGACACTCCTGATCGCATATGCCAAAAACATAGGAAATAAAATGCCTTTCAGATCAAGAGCATCAGTGTGGTGCTCTCGAGCGTGAGAATAAATATTCTAGTTTAGAAAGAAAGAAAACAAAAGGAATGCTTGTGTCTGATATTTTTGGTGATAATTAGAAGCGACCCCTTCGATGGAGAAGGTGTATATATACCTACTTGGGTTGTTGGTGTGGATGAAGATAACGAAGATTCTTGTAACTGCACGATATGTTAATCATAACCATTTTGGCTGGTCTAGATAGACACGTAAGGAAATTTGCTGTTATCTATAACTGCTTCGCCTCTGTTGTTGAAATCGACGTTCAGAGGGATCCATCGCTATCTGCATCCGCTTGAACTGTGTACATGCAGATCTTTGTAACTGTTTTGATTGCGCCGAGGTTGTTTGGACTGATATGTAGAAGAGTCCATCCTTGTCCGTAACTGCCCCCTTAGTTGTAGGGTTGCCACAACTGCCTGAGCTATGCAACACTGGAGCGTGGGGGAGATCAAGATGAGCACCGATTCTGCGATTCGCGGAGATCGTGTTTCTGATCTGTTGTCCTAGTAGGAGTGGAAGTCTTCGGAGAAGGTATTTGTTCTGGATGATGTAATCTCCGAGTGGTTTAAATAGTCCCATTGGGCTGAGGATCCGAGGCTTTCTTCGGCCCATGTTGGGCTTGCTGGCATGTTGGGTTTGCTGACAGAATAGTGGTTGGCCGCTTGGGGCGCCTTTGAGGCAGGAGGACACGTTTCGTGATCTCGACATAGGTTGAAAACCGACCACTACATATGCCCCTGCTTTTCCCCTCTTTGGAGTATACGATCGGAAAGGTGGGGAAGCGTAACCAACTTGATCCTCCAATTCGCAACTAGGTTTGTCGCTTTATGGCCAGTGAGAAGTGATCGACGCATCGCTTCAAGTTCAGAGCATTTAATGCGGTCATTGGACTGAGTGACTGGATAAGTTGATGGATGAAGTACACTCTCTGGATGAGACCCGATCTCAATTATAGGCAGAGAAGGGGAAAAATTTTGCACTTCAGGAGTACATTGAGCGACGACAGCGAGAAGCTGAGCAGCAGGAGCTTGTGATAATTGACCTGAGAATCGAAGGGGACCGACTCTCGACCCTTCTTTTGCGGTGAATCGTGAGATAATGAACGCCTTCATGATACATGGTCGGAGCTGGAATGAGAAGTCGAGTGACTTCGTCGTGATCTTTTGAACCTTTGCTCTTCGACCCACGCTAGGGGTTCAAATGAGGCATAGATAGGGATGTTCTATGTTCGGAGTTGGGGAGCTCAGTTTTTGTAACTATGCCTTTGCACAATGTAATGGACATTATGTAATATAGATAGACCTTGAGTTTCCATTCTGCGTATTTATTTAGCTGAGGAATACCGTAGAGTCATCAATAGCAGGTTGCCCTATATCTGTGAGTTGGTGTCTCAAGGACATCGGAGTCGTCGGCACTGGTTGTCAGAATGATTTTTGTCCTTGAGCTTGTGTAGACTTTGGTCGTCAGGGTGTGAACCCGACATATGCCACCAGAGAGTGCCGCCAGGACTTCTATTTATCCAGGAGATTCTCCGTATAGGCCTTAGCCGCTAGGGTGTGAACTCGATATAGGTTGTCGGAGGGATCCATCGGGAGGATTTTCATCTTTCAAGAGAGTCCGTATACGCTTTAGCCGTCAGGGTGAGGACCCGACTGTCAGAGAAAATCGTCTCCGATACAGATATTTTGCGATGCTTGAAATGGAGAGAAATGACATACAATAGTGATTCATTTCATTGAATAAATTAAGAGCTTACACATAATACGTTTCAGATGAAAAGAATTCCATTACTTGTCGAGTATCTTCCCGTCTTGGTAGACTAAGGTATAGGAACTTTTGCCTCCTTTGGCGACCACGGTGCAGGGCCCTTCCAAGTTGGCTCCGAGTTTTCTCGTATTTTTCTCCTTGGTACTCCGGATGATGTGCTTTAAGACTAGGTTACCAATCTGGAACTCTCGAGCCTTCACTTTCTTGTGATGCACTGCCTTGATTTATTGTCGGTAGGCTGTGATTCGAATCATGGCCTGCCGCCACCTTTCTTCAGACTGATCTTGTGCCAACCGAGCTAAGCGACATTTTGGTCTCAATCGATTTCTTCCGTGCGCAATATCGGCATGCAAATGTCGACTGGGATGATGATCTCCATCCCATGTAGTGAAAATAGAGTCTATCTTGTAGGGATGCGCTTGGTGGTCCGGTATGCTCAGAGCACTCCAGGAAGCCTCTCGACCTATTTGCCTTTCGCCTTATCGAGGCTCTTGCACATGCTGTCGAGAATGGTGCGATTGTTGATTTCATCTTAACCATTGTCTTGTGGATAGTACGACGTAGAGAACCGATGGATGATCTTGTACTTGGCGCAGAAGGTAGCCATCTCTCTGCTAGTGAAGTTCGTTCTACTGTCGGATATGATGGTGTGCAGAAGGCCGAAGCGACATACGAGGTTCTGCCACATGAATTTGATCATCTGCTGCCCTGCGACTTCGTAGAGCCACATCTTCGATTCACTTGGTGAAATAATCAGTAGCAACCAAACCTGAACTGAGACAGTGTCAGGGAAGTGGGCTCACTACGTCCAGCCTTCATTGCATGAAGGACCAAGGGTTCCGTAATGTGTGGAGGTTCATGCCCTGTTTGAGGAAGGAGTGAACCTTTGGCATTATGGGCGCTTCTTAACGTATTCCTTGGTATCGGTTAACATCTTGGGCCAATAGTACCCCTAGTTGATGGCTTTGTGGGCGAGAGACCGACCTCCCACGTGGTTTCCACAGTCGCCATCGTGGATTCCCCGCATCACTTTCTTGGTTTCATCCGTTCTGAGGTACCTTAAGTAAGTCGGAGTGCAACTTGAAGTAGGACTTTTTTTACAAGATGTCTCCCAGAAGTATATACCTGGTAGCCATGTGCTGGAGCTTCTGTGTTTCGATTTTGTCATTGGGTAGCACCCCATCCTTCAGATAGGATATAATGGGGTCCGTCCACCTTGGGGAAGTGTTCAAGCGGAGCACTTCCCCACCCGATCGTTGGATGCTGGGCTTCACAATGTACTTGATGGGATCTTTCATTGGAACTGGTACTCCACGGCTGATGCCAAGTTGCATAAGGAATCAACGTGGTTGTTTTCTGACTGGGAGACTTGTTTGGAGTCGCAGAGGGGGAAACTTGGACTTGAAGTTGAGAACAATTTGCAGGTATGCCGCCATGCATTCGTCTTTGGTTGCATACTCTCTATTAACTTGACTCATTACTAGCAACAAGTTGCAGCAGACCTCGAGTCCGGTGACTCCAAGCGTCGCTGCCATCCTGAGGCCAACAATGACAACTTTGTACTCGGCCTCATTATTGGTGGCAGGGAAGCCTAGAGTGTAGGATTGCTCAATGATAGGCTCTGGTCTTCCGAAGTTGTCAGGATCATAATTTCGGTATCCTTGTTGTTTGAGGCCCCATCCACATTCAGGGTTCATCCCTCCAAGAGGTTGCTCTGTGCTGGGGCTCATGGAGTGAACTTAGAAATAAAGTCTACCGAGACTTGCCCCTTGATTGCTGTCCTTGACTCGTATTTGATGCTGTATGGCTTCAACTCCGTAGCCCAGTTTGTTATTCGTCCGGTTGCGTATTCTTTACAATACTTTTTAGAGGATGCTCCGTTTGCATGATGATTTGAAAAGATTGAAAGTAGTGTTTCAGCTTTCTCGAAATGACGAAGAGAGTAATGACCATCTTTTTCATTTTCTGGTATTTGATTTTGGCATCAAGTAAAGACTTGCTGATGTAGTACATTGGCTTTTGAATACCTTCCTCGTCTGAACCAAAGCTCTACTCATGGCTGACTCCAATACTACGAGATAAAGGAATAGTGTTTCTTCGTTTTTAGGTTTGGATATGAGACGGGGATGGGCTAGATACTTCTTCAGGCTTTGGAACACAGCTTCACACTCATTCTAGCAGAAAATTGCTCCGTTCTTCTTTATGGCTTGGAAGAAAGGTTTGCATAAGGTTGCGAGGCGTTTGTACTTCCTTGACACAAGTCGGGAACTTCATGCATAAGATGACATAAATGATATATCTGGTCGGGGTTAGCTTTGATGCCCCGCTACGTAACCAGATAGCCTAAGAATTTTGCGGAGGCTACTCCGAAGGTGTAGTTCTCAGGATTGAGCCTGACCCTATACTTTTGGAGGTAGTCGAACGCCTCGCTCAAGTGTTGCACATGGTCGGTGCACTGAAGACTTTTCATGAGCACGTCGTCGACGTATACCTCCATGGTCCTTGAAGACCTTGTTGACTATTCGCTGGAAGATTGTTCCGGCGTTCTTCAGTCCAAAAGGCATCACCTTATAGCAGTAGATTCCCCGATTGGTGATGAACGTCGTCTTGTCTTCGTCTGGTGGATGCTGCTTGATCTGATTGTATCCTGAGTAAGCATTTGTAAAGCTGAGTAGCTCATGACCCATAGTCGCATTCACCATTTGGTCAAAATTCTTGGCAGAAGAAAGCTGTCTTTGGGGCATGCTTGGTTGAGATTCGTGAAGTCTATGTAGATTCTCCACTTGCCATTCTTCTTCTTCACCAAGACCGGGTTGGCGAGCCATTCTGGGTAATGCGTCTCTCTAATGAAGTTCGCTATTAGTAACCGATTAATTTCCTTGCTGAGGGCCTGACACCACTCTGCGTTCATCTTCCTCGTCTTCTGCTTTACCGGTTTGATCTCCGGATCGATGGACATCCAGTGACAGATGATGGATAGGTCAACTCCCGGTATATCTGTAAGAGACCAGGTGAATACATCCATGTTGTTAGAAAATCTTTGAACCATACCTTATCATTTACAGAAAGATATGCCCCGATCCGGAGAGCTCGCACCGGATACAATGAATCTACATACACCACCTCAGCGTCCTCCGATCGACTGACCAGATCCTCTGCTTCATTGCAGGAGTTCGTCTTTTGGTGCCCCTCGCTCTTGCTATTGAGCGACGACTTGCTTTTGTTTTTTCTCTAGGGGGAGGTCTTGATTAGAAGCTACCCTCACATTCTTAGCTATCCACCCAAACAAATGTTTAAAATAACGATAATGTAACGATAACATTTTTCTTTTGTTATGCTATTATAGGTTATAACGTAACACATAGCGTAACACATAACGTAGGTTACGCGATTTAATATTTATTTAATAAAAAATATATCCTATATTTAAGAATTTTTATAAATAGGAAAATGATTTTAAATTTTTTTAAAATATCAAAATTATGTATAACACATTTAGCAAGTCTCACAACAATTTTTAGTAAGCACCGCAATAATTTTTCACATTCACAAATTATAATAAGTTCGCAAACATAACAAATTTCATAATAAGTTTTCAAACATAACAAACTATAACAAGCATGAAGCATGATAATTTAATTATTACAAGCATGATAACAAGCATGATAATTTTTAGCAATTATCTTTTGATAATATTATCTCAGCCAATATTTTTAGCAATTATCTCTTTCTGTCCCCTCCCCCTAGATATTTCACTCTCTCTGCTCTCCCTTTGATCTCTCTTTGCTCTCTCCTCTTACCGATCTTTCTCTCTGCTCTCTCCCCCCCGGGGAGAGCAGAGAGAGATCGGAGGGAGAGAAAGCACAAAGAGATAGAGAGAAGGCTTACATGTGCTTGAAAACGACGCCGGCGGGAACCACGACAGAGAGCCAGCACTTGGAGACGATGCTGGTGAGAACCAGCATGACAGAGAACCACTAGAGGTAGGTCCTATTCTTCTTCTTTTTTTTTCTCGGCGCCAGTGACAAGGCTGTAGAGACGACGATGAGGTTGCAGAGAGGATTTTTTGGGGGATTTTTTGGACCTAGACCGAGCGATTTTTGGGGGAGGGGGTTGGTTATAAAAAGTTGACTTGTACCGTAACGTAAGTTACAGTGCGTTACGTTAATAACGTAATGTAGCAAACGTTGCGGGCAAAATAACCATAGTCATGAAACATTATGTTTTTAGCTCTGTTACATAATGATTGGTCGGCGTTAGGTTATATAACGAGTTATATAATTGGTTTTTTAGAACACTGACCCAAACTTCTTCTGAGCAATGGCAACATTGCTCTTGGACATGGCTTGGTCCCTTCTTATGTCTGCGGTCCCCATCAGAGGAGGATATCGCAGAAGCTGATGGTAACTGGATGGGCGTCATGTGGATCCATGGCCGCCCGAGGATTGCATTGTGAGGGGACTCTAGTTCGATCACATAGAACTCCGTGTGACGTACAGGTTAGTGCGAACTGGGAGTGCGATTTGTGCCGGGCGAATGTGTCTCATTTTCATTAAACTAATACAAATTTGACGGGGTTTGAGGATAAATCATTGCTCGGGCTGTCTCCGGAGTATCCTCCATCCTGTCCAGAGTGCTCCCATACAAAATGTTGACACTGCTCTCATTGTCGACCAGAATTCTGGAGACTCGACAACTGTCGATGTGCATGGTGACGATCAAGGCGTTGTGCGGAAAGTGCACGTCGTAGGCATCAATCTCTAAAAGTGATCATCCTACTCGGGAACAGAGGGGGACCGGTCAACACCGTTGGGTAGTTGCTTCTGCGCGCCTCAATGTAAGGTGGCCTTATCTTTCGAGGTGGTGCCCTCAGTGGGCAAGCACCGGAAATGGCTTCCACCTATTGTAGCAGACGAGAGCGTGGCTCGCCAGATTTCCTTGTTGCTGAGTTTCGGTGGCTTTTTTCTGCAACTTGACTTTCGAAGGTTGTCCAGGGTTAATGATGAACTCCTTAAGTTACCCCCAATCGACAAGCTCCTGCTTCTAGAGGGCTTGACAGTCGAAGGTGCGATCCCATCATTGAATGCACAATAGTCGCCTGCTCCGGGGCCCTTCAGGTTATGCGGGAGTGGTTTCGGGTGCCTCACCTAAGGTTGGTCCTGAATAGCACTGAAGACGCGGTCGATGGGGATTTGGAACAGAGTGAAGTTGGATCAACTCCGTAGACTTAAAGGGGGTTTCGCGAAGAGCTCGGCTGGGAGCGCTTCTTGAAACCATTATGTCCCCGGTTCTGAGCCTTCTTCGGAGAAGCAGACGGTTGCTTCGTCTTCTCTCATTCACTCTCTTGCTTGGGAGGTTGGCTTGTCGAGCTCCGTGTCGCCTCCTCCAGTTTATGTACTTCTTAGCTCGAGACAAAATGTCCTTCATGTTGATAATGTCATGCTTCATCAGGTGTTTGTAGAAAGAGTGGTCGGTTTGCAGTCCGACAATGAATGCCGCTGCAGTGACATCATCGCTATAGTTATAGATCAGCGCCATCTGACTCTGAAAATAACTGATGTAGCACTTGACAGTTTCTCCCTGCTTCATCTTTACCGTGAGGAGATTGTTGTTCTTCTTAAACTCCTATCGCGAAGCATACTAGTTAAAGAAAGCATTGCTGACCTCCTCAAAAGTCTAGAGAGACCGCTATGGGAGGGAACAGAACCAATCTAAGACCATTTCCTTGAGATTGGAAGAAAATACCCGACACATGAGGAAATCATCATGGGAGGGACCACCATCTTGACCGAATATACTAGGAGGTGCTAGACAGGGTCGGTCACTCCAGTATAGCAAGCGAAGCTCGGTATCACGAACTTCTTTGAAAACTAGTGGGACGTGATCTCCTCTGAAAGTGGGCAATCAGAGAATCGCAGGATGAAAGATCCTGGTCCTTCACGGGGTTGCGACTTATCTTCATTGATCCGCTTTCTGACCATCTCTACGAGATCCTCAACGCGAGGAGTCTTCATGGGCTTGCTAGATTCATTCTCATCGGAGCGTTCCTCGCGACGTGGGGATGTAAATCTGTGACGCCTCTGGCTGCCCCCAGTGCAGTGGTATCCGTCGCGCGTGGCTACGAGGAATAAGTGCGGGATTCCTCCTGGTTGAACCCCTCGTCTGGGCTCTTTTGAACACCTCAATTTGAGTGAGGAGCTGGTTAGCCGTCACGACATCCCTCTCTTGAGCAGCCATCTCGTGCTCGCTACCCGCCTCCCGCCTTCGCCTCTTGTACGTCTAGTCAGCGGGTTAGCATCTGAAGGATTTGCACTTCAGCTGACAGCCGAGACTCGTGCTCGTTGGCTGCCGCATGCGGTGTGGTCGCTAGGGACGAGTGCTCTTCCCCAACTCATTCAAGAACAGTGTTAAGGTTTGGGGATGGAGATCGACAAGATTCGTGCCCCGAAGGTTATCATCTTTTGGAGACTGCAGTTGAAGCAGCGGTCTGCAAGGAGGCCTTCTTTGGAGGGACCATTGTCGTTGGTGAGACTATTTAAGGAGGTTTTTTGGGGAAGCGTTTTGCGAGGGGAGAACTCTGAGCGCTTACTCAAGAGATCTCAATGAAAGCACCAATGTGATGGGGATTTTCGCCACGGATGATTGGACGCTTCCGATCGGATCTGCTAAAAACACAGGAAAGAAAAATGCCTTCAGGTCAGGAGCACCAGGGTGGTGCCGGCCAAAAACTCTCGGGCGTGAGAATAAGTATCCACGTTTAGAAAGAAAGCAAAATGAATGCTTATGTGTGGTGTTTTTGATGATAATCAAAAGCAACCCCCTCTTGATGGAGGTGTATATATTCCTGCATGTGTTGTTTGTGAGGATGAAGATAACGAAGATTCCCGTAATTGCACGATCTCTAAATTATAACTATTTTGGTTTGGTTTAGATACAAGCAAGGGAACTTGCTGTTATCTATAACTGCTTCGCCTAGGTTGTTGAGATCGGCGTGCAGAGGGATTCATCGCTATTCGCAACCACTTGAATTACGTATTTGCAGATCTTTGTAACTGTTTTGATCGCGCCGAGATTGTTTGGATTGATATATAGAAGAGTTCATTCTTATCCATAACTGCCCACTTAGCTGTAGGGTTGCCACAAATGCCTGAGCTGTTCAACGCCTGGAGCGTAGGGGAGATCAGGATGAGCAACCGATTCCACGATTCGCGGAGATCGCGTTTCTGATCTATTCTCGGAGTAAGAGTGTTAAGTCTTCAGAGAAGGTATTTGTTCTGAATGCTGAAGCCTCCAAGTGGTTTGAACATCTCCATTGGGTTGAGGATTTAGAGGGGTGGTTCCGGATTGATGTGGCCTCGGAGCGGGACACGAGGCTTTCTTCTTGGGCCCATGTTGGGCTTGCTTGGCATATTAGGTTTGCTGGCAGAATAGTGGTTGGCCGTTTGGGCACCCTGAGGCAGCAGGACATGTGTCGTGATCTCGACAGGGGTCGAAAACCGACCGCTACACTTAGTTAGGCATATGTCTTCTAAGTATAGAATTGAGCTTCTTTAGAAGTCCAGCCATGTATGTTCAACCGGCATCTCCTACCCCACTCGGTCGTGTAACATGATAGGCATGATTAAAATTTTGAGTTCTTAACTATGAGCAACATGTATTGTAATAACTAATAACCGACACAGGAATAGTAATCTTACCATCACAATTTCACAATTCCCTCTCTGCTTTTCTTCCTGTTTTCCCCCTTAAATGATCTTAAGCTGCTTCCTGTCTCCTCATTAGGTTGACATGTCAAGCAAAATCGCCATTATCTATATGAATGCTTTCATGTTGTCGCAAGCAACTAACACATGTAATATCTAGAATATGCCTGCCACTCGTCCTTTGCAATTTCGCCACGATACACGGATGTGTAGATGTATGTGTGGATATGAATTGTCGTTTAGCAGTTGCATTCACATGTCTCTGCAGCTTCTACTTGTTCTTTAGTAAGCTATCTGATCTTAGGCTATTTATGTCTGTATGAGTATCTTGTTTATTTGACATCTGCTACGTTTCACAAATTGGGATATAATGGTGCATGCATTTGATCATGTCTCCTGCACCATAGATCGCAGGGAACCAGTTTTCTGGAAAGATTGGTTGGAAAACTAGACATTTGCATGTGGGTTAATTGCTCACAGAGTTGGAATCTGGAGCTCAAATGATGTGGGACGGAGGAGAATCTGGGGAAGAACAGAGATTTGGGATATGATCACGGATCGTGGATCTCAGCTTCACCACCATATTCGATTCAATCCGTGAGATCAAACCAAACACCACAAATTTTCGTAAGGAAACAAATTTTTAATCAATTCATCGTTACTTTTAAAATTCAATACAAGGCTATATATAGCCTATAATATGTGTACCATACGTGTAATTATTGATAAAATCTAATCTACCCAAATCTAATTTAAATAAATCCTAAATCTCAAACCAAATTACTCAAATCTAAATTCAAATAAAATCAACAAATCTTATTAAATCTGAACTGTTTGATTCCCCAATCATTCTCTCCGGTTTGAAAATATTCATCTTGATGAATGTAGTGATCAGTACAAGGTAAGACGGCTGGGTGAAATTGAACCGCATCACGAATTCTCAATCAGGCCAAGTTGGTGGTCGGAGAATCAGTGCTGATGCGTCATGGCTGGACCAAGGTGGTGGAGGTGGAACTAGCTTTCGTGACAAATCGACTACAATCGATGGTGGCTCGAACAAGATACATGCAGCATGCTGAGGCAAATCATTTCCGATTAAAGTTGGACCAGTATCAGGATCCCATGAGATATTCATCTCGTAAGTAATGGAAACACTCCTCTTCAGAACCCTATCAGAACCTTTGCGACAAGCGTGCAACTTCCTCATGGTCACAATCGCCTTATTATTAATTGCAAATTCCTGCAAAATACTATATGGATAAGCAACAAATTTATAGTTTTCATGGTAAATTGCTGTCGGCTTAGTGATATTATATGCAGCGGGCAAATGCAATGCAATATGTACTCTAGGCATAACTCCTTACAATGTGAAAAAGAAATATATGGGATGCCTAGGGGGACACACACCGAACCCCGCTAATGGTAAACTGGACTCAAGCATGAACCTTAAACAACCAGTAAAAAGAAGTATAAATTACCTGTTGGATCATAGCAAAAAACCCTGATGACTCACTAGAAGATGACTCAGTAGGAATGACCATAAAAATATAATCAGCATGAGGGGGAACTCAGATGGCATGAGGGGGAACTCAGATGGCATGGGGGAAGATGACCCACTAGATATAATGATGCTAGAATCATCTGTCTCATGATCAATCTCATCCTCTATCAAATGTGTGGCAAATGAGTACCTGAAAAATCTGACTAGAGGCACTAGACTCCCCTAATTTAGGCGCAGAATCACTAGTATCATGAGCATAGGCATCAACAGTTAATGGTATACCAGATTCGACTATCGCATCCATTGCTTCACTCCTATGCTCATAGGAAGCATGACCCTCATCAAGAATCAGTGTGTCGGAACCAACTGATATATCTTCAGTTATACTAGTAGTCTTAGAAGGAACGTGAACATCCTTAATAACTTTCGAGCCGTCAACATCATCACTAGATATAATACTACCACGTCAACTCTTCGAGGGGCACTGATAATCAGTGTGCCTATATCCCTCACACTTGGAACACGGGGCCTTGACTAACCTTGTGAAAGTCAAGTCTATTTTTAAAGGAACATCAAAAGCCTCTTCAACGATGTTTAAATCATAAGAGCCAGTGATCATAGCATAGCTTATTTTGGATCTTAAACTTCAAATAAACCTAGTTATAGTATGGGAATGATACTCTCTCAAATCATAATAAAGGGTTAAATTCTCAAATTTGGCTATGTAATCTTGGACACATATATCACCCTGACGGAGTTTGTGTAATTGGTCTTAAGAACGGTTCATATAATATTCAGGAAGGTACTTTTCTTTAAGCTTTTTTTTCATTTCTTCCCAAGACTTCATAACGACTCTATGTCTCAAGCAATCTCTCTACCGAGGTCCAGTAACTATTAGCTGACCCTATAAGTTTCCTCTTTGCAAATAGGAGTCTAGCCGCGTCGAGAAATCTATACCAATCAAAGTAGCACTCCATATCGGCTAGCCAATCACTGAAAACACTAGGATCACAAGAACCATCAAATGTAAGATTTTGTTTAATCTACGTGCTATTTCATCTTTCCTATCACGCCAATCATTGGCACCATTACTCCCAGTCACTTTTAGTGCAAGTCCTATACTGATAACTCTGTTGGTTACAACTGCAAGTCAGACAATCATGTAGATGTAATAGATAATTCTAGACTCAAACGAAACTATATGCATGCACTAAAATGAATAAAATAAAATTTCCTACAGGTTAAGCCCTAAATGCAAGAAAAATGCAATCCTAAATGATGAGAAGTGATAAACAATGAAGCAACTACTCGAGGAAGCAAATACAAATCAACCACAAATTAAGCAGTCCAATTGCACTTGCAAAATTTAAGCAATCAATAAATCAACTCAAGCTTAGGCTCATGTTAGGATATCACCTGATGGTTGAGGTATTCACGCCTAAACACAAAATTTCTCTAAAAATCCTTGGATGAGTCCTAGAGCTAAATTCACCCATGAAAATCTTGGACAACGGCAATAGGGTATGGAAGATAGCTGCCTCGAGAACGGCGCAAATTGGGCCTGGACAAGCTCAAACCACGCTACTACAGCTGGAATAGTACTGCACCAAACACGGGCTTGTGGAGGTTGGATCTGGTTCCTGAATATTGTGAAATTCTCCTAAGTATCTCGAGACTCAGTTACGGACCCAGAGTTTCGAATAAAGATCGAAACGAACTCGAACGGGTGAGAAACAGACTCCAAAATGTCGATGTACTATTGTTGGACTGAGTTGGCTCAGTGAGTTGACTGAGACTGAGTTGACTCAGTGTCCAGTTGGACCAGTCTGGATCAGGCCCTGTTTGGTTCAAGTGAACCAAGCTCGGTTGATTAAAGGGAATGGGTCGCGTGGTTGGATCCGACCGAACAATTTTACTTAGACCGAACAGTTTGGGTTCAATTGTGGATCAAATCAAACCCGATAAACCCATATTCTTTCTTCTCCCGCGAGCTAGGGCTTCGAGAAATGTTGGCACGGCGAGAGTGATCGCATAGCTCACGATGGCGAGGAAGGTGGCGACATAGCGTGGATGCGATCACGACGACGATGCTGATGAAGGAACCTGACGGCGGAATCTGACAAGGACGAGGAAGATCTGGTGGCGGTGATCTTGTTGGCACTGGATGAAGAGGACGACGATGAAGGTGATGACAGTGGAGTGACGCTCCGATCTAATCCGATGATGAAGACGATGGACAGGAGGCGCAACGTCGACATCAGGGAAGAGGGTGTTGTCAGTGAAGCGGTGCTGTTGTCGGAGGAGTTTAAAGGGCGAGGAGGTAGTGATGTCGTCGAAGGAGATTGGAGGATGAGGAGGCGGTGATGGCGGAAAGGCGGCGGCACAGCGTCTTTGTGGTGGTGCTGATCTGGCGGTGACTGCGGAGGTCGTCGGAAGGTGGTGGCGGCGTCGGCTGACGAGGAAGATGAGAAGACAACAAGGAGATGCAGTTGATGAGGCTGTTGACGGTGCGGCTGCGGTGGCGATAGAGGGGCTGACGAGTAGGATTAGGGTTTGATTGTGGGTTGAAGAAGAAGATGAGGAAGGAGAGTGGAAGAACAATTGCGGGGAAGATGAACTGTTTTGTATTTTTTTAATTTTTCTTTTATTTTTTCTTTATTTTGAATTTTTTTTAATCCCATCTAGGGTTTCAGATTTTCTTTGAAGTGGATTTTGTGGAACGAAAAGAGTAGGAATTCGACTCTGATATAAATTGATGTGGGAAGAAGGGAAATTTAGGGTTTGTGGTGGGGATTCTGATGGAACTGGGGAAGAACAGGAATTTGGGGAAAGGATATGATCACGGATCTCAACTCAGATCTCGGCTTCACCATATCCGATTCATTCCATTTAGATCAAACTAAACAACACAAATTTTCATAGGTAAACAAAATTTTAATTAATTCATCATTACGTTCAAAATTCAATACATGACTATATATAGCCTACAATATATTGATAAAATCAAATCTACCCAAATCTAATTCAAATAAATCCTAAATCTCAACCAAATTTACTCAAATTTAAATTTAAATAAAATCAACAAATCCTTCTAAATTTGAACCGTTTGATCCCCCCATCATCAAACCTATGCTCACTAACCACAACTCAAATTTATTCTTTACATTTGTTCACAAACTCCGTAGGGAGATGGAGTTAGTGAGATTCCATTTGTCAATAAGCAATGCATCTTGCATTCTCTGTAATTATTATATGATCTCGGTTTAGGCAAGATAGGTAATGGTGGTAAAAGCCTTAGGTTATAAATAAGCAGTTGGGACTTGTGAGTACTGGAAGAAAGGAGAGGGCATTATATCATTACAAGAAACTCATTCATGTCTTGCAAAAAGTTTGTTCACAACATGCAAAAAAGGGAAAAGTAATATTTCCTTACATGCCACAATTGTGACTACTTGTGAGTGTCTATGAAACCATACTCTTCATGGCTAGGTAATTCTTATGAAGGGAGAGATATTTTCTCCTATGTTGCGCGGATACGGATACGACACAAAAGATTTTAAAATTACACAAAATAGAAGTATCGTGTCGTGTCTGGCAAGTGTGTCCAACATGACACTGCTCTACATTTGAAGTGTGGTTTATTTTATTAGGTTTCTTCCCAATCATGTATACTCCATGATAGTTCAAATTGATTTTTTTTTCTTTTTTTTTGGGGGGGGGGGGGGGGGGGGGGGGGGGGGGGGGTGTTCTCTCACTTTGTTTCGTTCTTTCTCTATACCGACATCTCCTTTTGCATAAAATATTTAGAAAGGCTTATCTGCGATAATGGACTCTGGTCAACATTGATCTATGCTGCTGAATCAACAGATAAGGATAGAGTAGGCTTCAAAGCAAAAACATCAACATTAATATTAAGATAATGAGACCAACAAACAAGTGAGACTTGGCCTTAGATTTGAGGTTGTAAATATGTACACCAGCAGCCTGACTCTTAAAGTAATTTGGTCCTTGAAGGTTTCTGCCTTTAGTCTGCCTTTATGTGCTTCTTCTTTTCTGTTGGATTCTTGACTGCAGCTTTTTTGGAAAAACGGTCTGCACAGGCCCTTAATGTCCTTAATGTCAAAGGTAATTGCATAAAGTGTGGAGAACTAAATCAGCAGTTTATTTCTGATGTTCGTTGTCTTCACTGTAAATTCTCGTCCAGATTACCTTGTTCCTGCGAACTTCACCTACCATTAAATTATAATTCATTTTGCTGAGACTCCTGTGTATTCGCAGCTACCACGTCATGCTTATCCATAACAACAATAGCTGAAAGTTCTTATTATACACCTTGAGCAAGTGTCACTAGATACTGATCATGTTTGCATGTGTTTCATAATGCTTAAGCCCGTCAATGTTCTAAGTTTCTTTTACAGATTACATTTTCAGAGCATCTAGTTTTTAGATGTTGCCTGCAATTACAGTAAGATTTCACTCTTTTTGCAGCTTATATTTAAAGAATTACTTGAAAAGCTGAGGGATAAGGACGAGAAAGAAGCAAAAAGACGGCAACGTCTAGCAGATAATTTCTCTAATATTCTTTACTCAACCACGGTACCCTGACACTATTTTATGATTGTACCTGAATTGAGCATAAGTTTCTGCCATGATGTGATATTTTAGACTGCAATAAGAATCAAACATGCGTATTTCTTTGCTTTTTTGTAGGAAATCTCTGCATCTTCAACATGGGAGGAATGCAAGTCACTGCTTGCGGATTGCCTACAGAATTGGTAGTCCATCAAAACTTTGACAAGTCTAGTTGTGGTTTGAGTTGCTGGAATCTTGATTTTAGTATATATTTCATGCACTTGCAGTTCTGCTGGTGAAGGGAGCTTTATGAGAGAGATTTTTGAAAAATATGTTGCTCATTTACAAGAGAAGGCAAATGAGAAGGAGCGCAAGAGAGATGAAGGAAAGGTAATGAAGATATATTATCTCCTTATTTGATATTTTAGTCTTTTGTTTCCCATATTGCAAGTGGTAATTGAGTGTAGTACTTGTATGATATTTGAATCTTCGTTTAGCTTCATCGCACTCTATTTGACAGTTTGTTTAAAGTGTTTATTGTTATCATTTAGCACTATTCATGCATCTTTATCCATGTTTTAAATATCTGCCGAGTCGGCTGAGATATCAGTCGATATCTTATTTCTTGCATGCTGCCGATATGATATGGGGAAATCATTCGCCCATATCGTTTGCAGCAAAAATCGGCTGATATTCGAAATATCGGCCGATAAATCGCCCGATATGAGTCGGTGCAAAATTGGCCGATATAAATTTTTTTAACTGGGTTTGTTATTTTGAACCCATAGCATTGAACAGTCACCCGACCCATCACCCAACTATATAAGTGTTGTTTACATCATTAGGGCTAGTTAAATCGAGCCCTAATTTTTCTCTTTCGTAAATTGACGGCGACGACGCTTGATTTCCAGTTAAGTAGATTATACAACTTCTAATCTTATATTTTTCAATTCCATGAAATAACTTATTTATTGCACGATCCACGATTGCGTGCAAATGTACATTGTTTTTTTTTACCGTCTTTGCTTGCATGTTACATTTTTTTTATTTGGTAGATGATATCTATGACACTAAACTAACTTTTAGTTATCAATAGTTCATTATATGTGGTGTTCGATATGAATGCCTGATATACGCGCGTATCCCCGATATCTCTCCCGATATCCGATATGAAAAAACCCCATCTGATACGATCCCGATATCCGATATTTAGAACCTTGATCTTTATCAGGTTTGGCTTCACATGAGTTTATCATGTCTTCACTGGTTTCATTTTACTTGTTTGTATCTGTTGGTATTGGCATTGAGAGCCCACGTCCTGTTTAGTTTTTGAGTTAGTTTTTCTAACTGTAGAAAATTTCAGTCAAGTCTCTTAACTCCAAAAAACCAGCCTGAGGTTCTATTATAGTTTATTAAACTGTAGTTAGCTACCTCCAAAACTTATGCCTAACCCCAAAAATGTGTGAAGAGAAAAATAGAGTTTGAGATAACTTCATTTTTGTATACAAACGGAACATAAAAATTAGTAAATTGAAGTAGTAAAACTTTGCAAACGTGTGGTACAACTTAAACTATAGTTTAGAAAACTTGAAAGCCAAACAACCCATTGGGGGCATGGAAACCTTCATGTACTACATATATAACTCATCTAAAATTTAAAGGTCAATTGACATATGCTTGTCGATGGGGGACATGAAGACAGTTAGGAAGTTAGTAGTTTTATTTTCTTGTATTAGTTTTTATTAGGCTTTTATTTTTCTTTATGTGAGACACAAGTAGTGCACGTGTCGTCTTTTGTATATGAACTATTGTAGTTCTTTTGTTTGGAATATTGGATTATTGAGTTACTAAGAGATTGAAACCCTAATTGGGTTCTTCCGAATCCTCGTGTGTGAGGCATAGAGTGGGAGAGAGATTGTCCTGGGTGTGAAGTCCGAATTTAAATATCCGTGTGTAGTGCATGGAGTGGGTGAGTGATGACTTGGGTGAGAGTCCCGAATCAATGTTTATCTTTTCTTCCTATTTTTCAAACCTTATATTAGTTTATCTCTAATTCCACTGCAAACTCTAATTTCTTTCCCAATTTTCAAAACACGAGCTTTTCCCTAGTTTTCCCCCTTCCGTCATGCATCACTCGTCTTTCAAGCGTATACATATTCGACACATATGCATGGATGTCTCTGCACAAGCATGACACATTGTTGTGGAAACTCTCGTCTGCTAGACATCATTTTGGGCCACCGGTCAAATAACTTGGAAATCAATGCCTACTAATTTTATTCTGTTAGCATTTTTGGACATTCCTCCACCATTTCATCTCTTTTTAACTATACCTTCTTCTACTTTCTGATTCTCTTTTCAAGTGACCATCACTTTGCTAATCTACTAGTATCCCAAAATGATGTCTTGTGGATATATTTCACCAAACAGTGCACATTGTTCACATTACACAAACAAAATAATGAACCAATGAACTTGGACTTGGACAATAGAACTAGTAGGCATTGAGTTCCCAGCTATATGTAATCTGGATAAAGGCTTTTGGATATTTGGATATAAGCTTCTGCTTGCCGTTTGTATTAACATAAATAAAATAATGAACTTGGAGGCTTTTGAGCCGTATCACTTATTTTCTTTTTGATTGTATTTCGGTGATTCAAGTACGTCTTTTTACTGAATCAAATGTCTACAAATATGTGAATTTATTCAAAAGATTTTGAAGCTTGCAAAGATGTGTTGTACCTTCTTTATTTAAATCACTCATTGTGCTTTTCTCTATATTTTAAGTGGACCTTGTAAACTTTCTTATGCTGTTGTATTTGTTTTTATTGGCTTTATTCTTAGTGGCTGAAGATTATGCATTGTCTGATATGTCTACATGTAGGCAAAGAAAGAGAAAGGGAGAGAAGATAGAGATAAAAGGAAGGAGAAAAAGAAAAGGAAAGAGAGCGGGAAAAGGAAATGGTAAAGGAAAAGGGAAAACGACGATCTAGAAAGGAAGAAACAGATAGTGAAAATGTTGATGTCGTTGATAGCGTGGATGACAAAACCCGGGGAAAGGACAAAGATAGAAAACACAGGAAACATCATCGCAGTACAGCAGATGAAGTTGAGAAAGATGAGCAGAAAAGCCGAGAAAGTCCCATAAGCACAGCAGTGACCACAAGAAATCACGGAAGGTGAATGAAAGAGCTGTTTCTTTCTCTTGTTTTTTTTTTTTTTGGTTTGTTTCTTACTGTTGCATTATCTGTTTTGAACCATATTTAGAGAAGTACATAAAACAATTTCTTTGGTATCTGTTCAGCGCGCATCTGAATCAGATAGCGAAAATCGGTACCGGAAGCAGAAGAAAGATCGAGATGGATGGCGAAGGAACAGTTCTTATGATGATCTTGAAGACGGGGAACTTGGCGATGATGGGGAGGTCTGTTAGCAGAGCCCCCTTTCTCCTGTAAACTTTTCCGCTGATCCAGTTCTAAAGCCTTGAGCATATCAACATTTTGTAGTTTATTTATTATAACATGTATACAGTTTCTAGCAGAGTTGCAGCATCTGTTCGGCAAATTTCTTTCAACAGCGAGTTAGCAATGTATCTACCTTCATATCGTTAGTACAAAAGTTAAATCTTTACATGCTTAAATTGGTGTTTTATTGAGCTGAATAACATTGGGTGCTAACAATGTGAGATAGAAATAAAAAATTTGTGAAGATAATATCATCGGATCCATGAAAATTGCTTGCCATTTCCGTCTTTGTTAACCATCTAACCTGAAAGTTAATCAACTGCTATATAATATTACTTTCCTAAAGTTTCTTCTGATAACTGAGTTTTTTTTCTTTCTTTTCTTTAAAGTTAAATGTTCAGTTCTTTTCACAAAGTTTAAGAGAACCTCTGTGAGTACAAGAAAACATCTGTACCTGGATTGTTTAGATTCCAATTGCCTTTCTTTTAAACCCTTTTGCATCCGAAATGAATGGTTGGATTGTTAATATTTTCAAAAATTGTTTCAGGCCCCTTATTTACAATATCTAGATGACAGGTTTTACTATTTTATATACGTACAGAGATAGTAAAAACTACTAGTTTCTGTCAAGGGAAAAAAAAATACATCTAGAAATAAAAAAATAGAGGCTTAAAAGAAATCAAGATGATTTCCCCCCAAAAATTGGAAGTTACTGACTTGTAGGATTGCACAAGGACACAAAAATAAAAATAAAATAAATAAATCTAAAATTCACTGGAAGATCCGCATCAATTAAACTAGTAGACATTGGGTTTCAAGTTATCTATTAATCTAAGATTCACTTGAATCCCGTGTAGTTGTTTATATTATTAGCTCAATGATATATACCAGGATATTACTATGTTACATTTATGATCTACTCTGAAAATATGAACAAACTTATGCAATGGAGGTGTTTAATCTCAATTTCCATACTTTTCTGGTAGCCTATTGATTTGGGCTGCGAAATGTGCGTGTGCTAAACCCTATGTCAGATTAAATAGCATGAACATCTTTTAGAATATGACTTGTACGCATTAATTTTTGAAAACAACCTTGGACCAATTATCTTATCCTTTTGACAAGCTTGAGTATAAAAATAGTAGGATCAAAGTAAACACATTATAAGCTACACGGTTATGCAAAAATCAATATGCGCTACATTTTGTCAGTGAGATGTACATAAAAAGCAGTGGATCTGAATCTAGTTCTTATTAGACTTATTATGTTTTAAAGTCTAATTTATTTTGGGCCTAATCAACTCAATTGGATATTTGTACCCGCCCACTTAACCTATGTTGTTTGACCCAATAAAGAATTGATCAAACCTAAATGGTTTGGGTCTAGACACGTTTTCAATTACACTTAGCCATGAGTGTATTTAAATTAGAATGTGGGACTCATTTACACGTGTGGAACTCGTGTTATAAATCAAGAGCCTAGATCTATGATGAGTTGAATTAGGATTTCTTGATGCTATATATACCATGAGTAGGGTTCCCTCTCCACCAACAACAATAACCATCTCTCTCTTAGAAGCCTCTATCTCCTCTAAGGATAAAGAAGAGAACTTGGTGGCTGGAGAGAAGAATCCTCTCCCTCAACTCCGGCGTCCTCGAGATCGTGCAACCTTCGGCATCCTCTTCGTGATGGAATCAGGTATGCCTAAAACCCTCCTTCCCTTTGATCATGATAAAGAGACTTACAGTATATGTGTAGATCTTGTATGGAATAAATTTAGATCTAACAATTGGTATCAGAGCCTCCTCTTTATCAGATCATAGGGATCTACAGAAATTATGATCTCGATCTATAAATATCATAAAAATATCTCCTTTAATTGAATAAATATTTTGTGTCTCATATGTTGGATCAAAAGGTTAAAATGAGTGATTTTTATTGAATTTTACATGTATATATTTTTTATGAAATTTGATTTGTGTGTTATTCTAGATTTAAAAAAAAAAAAAAAAAAAAAAAAAAAACTCATTACATGCATGCAGCACTGCATGCGCATCAGGCTGCCCACACACTTGCACAAGTGCGTGGACAGCAGACCCAACTGCCCACGCACAATGTGTGGGCAGCGAGCATCCCGCGGGGGAAAAAAAAAATTTAATTGTTTTGGATTTTCTTAATTAAGCGGGATTATGAAATTAATTAGGAGTAGAAAATTTAGATATATAATTTTAATCTAATAAGGAAACTCCTCCTAATTAATCTCATATAAAATTTAAATTAAATTGTTGAGATTGATTTGAGTTTTAGGGTTGAGATAGAATTCTAATCTATTAAAGGAATTTTTTGTGGTAGAATTCTATTCAAATAAAGAAACTTAATCTCAACTAATCTCACATTAAATTTATTGGGTTTTATCCAGTTCATTAAACCCGACCCATTAAGAAAACCAATAACTTAACCATTGCGGGTCGGGTCTGATTCAGACCCGATAAGCACTGCAGACCAGTTTTGCCAATAGAAACTTCAATTAGCCGTTACGGGCTTATACGACCTCTGTTTTGGGCATGTAAACAGCCGTTTCGAAGCTCTTGACGAGCACTACAGTATTAAAGGAACTATACATGACAAAACAGTATTTAGTTGACATAAAGAAGGCATTGAAGTGTTTGTTTATCATGGTTATGTGTACCCTTACATGCTTCCGCTTTATCATCAATATTATATTGCTTATATTATCTTGCATGATGAATATTGATGTGTACTACAGTTAATAACACACAGATAAAACTATATACATGTTCAAGCTAAAGAATTTATAAAAGAGCTTATTTAATTGCGTATGTAGTTCATGCGGACAATAGCCGGCTCAAAGAAAGACTATTGTTTGGCCGAATTATGTATGGCTTCGGATACTTGATGTGGGTAATGCAAATAGGAGAACCTTAGTGTGTGGTAATCGGCCCAAAGGAAGGTTGTCACACTATAGGCCCATATTGCATTACCCTCATCAACTAGTCCGATGGCGGAACAAGAATCCAGATGCATAAATTTGTGTGGCCCATGCGTGTGACAATCGGCCCAAAGGAAGGTTATCATTATGGCCGGGTCATTATATATATTATATGGCCAATATAGATTACTTAAACTTTAGGACCAATCCTATAAAGTGACAGTCGGCCCAAAGGAAGGCTGTTCTCTTACTTAGGACCTAGACTTTAGGATATCTATATTGGGCCAGTACAGTGTTGGCATATAGAGACAGAACTTATTCTGAAAGTTTAACCGGCAGCTCTATCGGTTAAACTGGTTGCATTTTCTGAAATTCATTTTTTATGGCTATTACAGTAGAATTTTATTAAATGCAATGTTTATGTTAAACTGATGAGAAATTGTACACTTATGTAGTTTAAATTGAATGGTACAAACTTTAAGAAGTGGTAAGACCATGTAAATGATCGTTCTTGAATTCATGCACCTAGAGTACATCTTAAAGATTGATAGATCTCTACTATCACTAATAAAAGTTCAGTAAAGAAAAGGTCAATTATGGTATGTGGGAGAGATCTTACAAGATGTGTCAATGGTCATAAAGTACACTATTCTTATAACTATTAGAAGTGCTATGCCCGATAATGTCAGTGCTCACTTAGCATTCAGGGTAAACTTTTAATAAGAAAAGGAAAAGTGAAACTAAAGGGAGGAACATAAACATCACTACAGTGGCTGATCCTAAGTGGAAAAAGTGCAGAAAAAGTAGCCTAAGGTCATTGCATACTTCTTCTGTAAGAAAGTAAGCCACCTCAAGTAGGAATGCATAAAGTATCAGAAATGGCTGTTTAGCGGGTATATCTCATATTTATATTTGTTCTGAGATTAATTTAGCTTTAGTGCCAGTTTATAAATTGTGAATAGATAATTAACATAAGCGATTCAATGCAGAACTTCCAAACCCAAAGGAGGCCCAGCCCACTGAGCGATACGTATACATGGGTGATGGAAATAAAGTTGCAATTAAAGCTATTGGAGTTTGTAGGCTTAAATTAGATTCTGGTTTTTGGTTTTAGATTTGGATGAGACTTTATATGTACCGTCATTTTAGGCGGAATCATATTTCTATTTCATTTGTTAGACAGAACTAGTTTTACTGTCACTCTTGATAATGAAATGCTTAGTCTATTTTTCAAATCTAAAGTTGTTGGTACTAGAATTCTGATTGATGGCTATATAAATTGAAACTTCATGCTTTATATACTGAATCTCTATATGTGAATAGCTTAGGCACTGAGCGAAAATTAATTAAAGAAACATTAGAATGTTAGGTACTAAACAGAGTTCAGGATGCCTTAAATTTGGTGTATATACAGATATTTGTGGTCCATTCCCTATAGCTTCTTGGAATGGTCATGAATATTTCATCACTTTACAGATAATTACTCTCGTTATAGGTACCTACATTTGTTCCATGAGGAATCCAATCATTGGACATGTTTAAAGCCGTTAGATTTGATCATGGTGGTGAGTACTATGATAGATATGACGAATCAGGTAAATGTCCAGAATCATTTGTCAATTTTTAAAAGAGTGGTATTGTCGCTTAGTATACCATATCAGGGACACCTCGTCAAAATGGTATTGCTGAGAGATAAAATCACACACTAAAGGACATGGTTAGGAGTATAATAGCTCACACTATTCTACCAAAGTCATTATATAGTGAAGCCTTAAAGATGATTGTCACCTCCTTAATAGAGTACCTAGCAAAACAGTAACTAAAACCCCGTATGAGTTATGGACTGAGAAAACTGTCAGTATTAGGCATCTACATATTTGGGGTTGTCCAGCGGAAGCTCGACCATATATACCATATGAGAAGAAGTTGGACTCAAGGACAGTTAGCTGTTTATTTGTAGATTATTCTGAGAGGTATAAAGGCTTTAGTTTTATTGTCCCTCCACTAAGAACATAAAAACGGATTGCTAAAAATTTTGAGAATATTCATAACAGTGGGAGTCAACTACATAAAGATTTCATATTTAAGAAAGAACATATTGTTATACCCATGACAATTGTTCCAAATGATAAAGTAGTTGTTCCACTTCAAGATGAAAATACAGTGCATCCTTACAAGATACATATACAGTTCATCCTGAAGTAGATCATGCTGGTGAGGTAGAAACTGAAAATTCTCAACCATAAGTGCCTAGGAGATCAACTAGGGAGAGGAGATCAGTCATTGCAAATGACTATATATAGTTTATCTCCATTAGCGTGAGTTTGACATAAGGCTAGAGGATAACCCCGCATCCTTAAATGAGGCCAAACTCAACATTCACTCCAATAAGTGGTCAAATGTCATGAAAGATGAGTTAAAATCCATAAAAGACAATGATGTTTGGGATTTAGTAAAGTTACCTGAAGGAAAGAAACCAATTTGGTTGTAAATGAGTATTCAAAATCAAGCAGGATTCGAAAGGTAATGTCGAAAAGTATAAGACACATCTTGTCACAAAGGGATCCACTCAAAGAGAGGACATTGACTATAAGGAGACTTTCTCCCTGTTTTTCATGAAGCATTCTTTTAAGATTATTATGACACTGGTGGTTCACTTTGATCTGAAGTTATACCAAATGGATGTTAAGATTGCCTTTCTTAATGGTAGTATTGAGAAGGAAATCTGTATGGTGCAACCAGAAAGTTTTAAAGTGAAGGTTTCATAATATTTGGTTTGCAAACAAAGAAATTCATATATGGTTTAAAGCAAGCATCCCGTCAATAGTATTTGAAATTTGATCAAGTAATATCCGATTTTGATTTTAAGGAAAATATAGTTGATCAATGTATTTACCATAAATCTAAAAAGAGTAGACTTATATTTCTTGTGCTATATGTGGATGACATTCTACTAGCAAGTAACGATATGGTTCTTTTACTTGACACTAAGAGTTTTCTCTCAAAGAACTTTGAGATGAAAGATCTTGGAGACGCTTCTTTTGTGATAGGCATCCAGATTCAACGTGAAGAACACGTGAAATATTAGGTTTATCACAAAAGGCCTATATCGATAAGGTGCTAGATAGATATGACATGAAGAATTGCTCTAAGGGAGATAAGTTGAGTTTACTCTAATGTCTCAAGAACGATCTACAGAAAGAGCAAATGAAAGACATTCCATATGCATTGGCGGTTGGAAGTCTGATGTCTGCTCAAGTTTGTACCCATCAGACATAGCATATACCGTTGAGAAACTTGACAGAAACTTGATCAATCATGGGATTGATCTCTGAAAGACTGTCAAGAAGGTAATGCGATATCAATAGAAGACTACATGAAATCTGATCAGTTGCAGCTGATCGGATACACAGATTCAGATTATGCTGTATGTATCGACAATAGGAAGTCCACTTCATGTTACATTTTCTTTATTGTAGGAAGATGTTGGATTTAGTCGAGAGGCCATTACAGCTACACTGTGACAATAAGAGTTATAAAGCTCTACTACAATAGTGACAAGAGTTCCGCAAAGTCGAAGCATATCGACATCAAGTTTCTTGTCATCAATGATAAAGTTCGGAATCATATTTTGTCTGTTGATAGTGATGACACTATTTTTAACATTACAGATCCACTCATTAAAGGACTTTCACTTAAAGTATTCTTAGAGCATATTGCTCATATGGGACTGACTAGTCATTATGCTATCCTAATTTTGTGGGAGTGGATAATTTTATGTAACAGACATTATTTCTAAGTGCACTTTATGGATATTTGTTGATTCTGATAAATAAATTTATAACTGCTTTTCCTAAAGTTTACTTTTGCGCATTTGAGTTTGTTGAATTAGCAGTTAGACTCGTTGGAGTCATAAAGTGAGACTCGTTGGAGTCATAAGGCTAGACTCGTTGGAGTCATAAAGTGAAAACCAGTTAGAATTGTACCTTATTTGATCAGAGGATATTTCCATGCCACACGTCCACATTTGATTTATGTCGTTAGGGGTTCTAAAACTTGTGATGTGGAAGGTCCTACCTCGATTATACAGAAGGTAACGATCGCCATGTTAGGTGGCAGGACACTTAATGGACCAGATTGCTTTGAAACGTGGTTTTGTCGGCGGTTAAAGTTTTGACGTCATAAAGTTATGCATAATATTTATTCAGTATGACTTGCTTGGCTCAAGTGGGAGATTGTTAGACTTATTATGTTTTAAAGTCTAATTTATTTTGGGCCTAATCAAGTCAATTGGATATTTGCACCCGCCCACTTAACCTATGTTGTTTGACCCAATAAAGAATTGATCAAACCTAAATAGTTTGGGTCTAGACACGTTTTCAATTACACTTAGCCATGAGTGTATTTAAATTAGAATGTGAGACTCATCTACACGTGTGGAACTCGTGTTATAAATCAAGAGCTTAGATCTATGATGAGTTGAATTAGGATTTCTTGATGCTATATATACCATGAGTAGGGTTCCCTCTCCACCAATAATAATAACCATCTCTCTCTTAGAAGCCTCTCATCTCCTCTAAGGATAAAGAAGAGAACTTGGTGGCTGGAGAGAAGAATCCTCTCCCTCAACTCCGGCGTCCTCGAGATCGTGCACCTTTGGCATCCTCTTCGTGATGGAATCAGGTATGCCTAAAACCCTCCTTCCCTTTGATCATGATAAAGAGGCTTACAGTATATGTGTAGATCTTGTATGGAATAAATTTAGATCTAACAGTTCTTTCATAAATTATAACTCATTCATAGGTTTTCATAGATAATATCTTTACGTGCTAATAACTATTACTTGCACCGCCTTGAATTTGAATCAATCAAGCATATGTGATTCAAACACGAGAACTCTTTCGCTAACTTTATGATTATCAATGGTGTTCAAGGAAGATTCAGTTTCTTGATTGTGTTGCTGTCCTTCAATAGGCGGAAACTGTGAAGATGCAAGATAACACACCTATGTAGCACACACACTCTTATTATGAAGCCATGTCGCGTCCGAAACGGTATCCGGCACGGGTGTCTAACAAACATGTCATGTGTACTTTTAAGAATTTATAGGCGCACACATTCAATAAAGCTTGGTGTTTCAGTTTCTGCTTGTCTTGGATACCTGAATTCCTGCATGTCAACATGAACATTTCTTTCTTTTCTGCTTGTTCCGCCCACCGAACCCACCTACCTCACCCACAAATGCACCTCCATTCCCACACAAAGACCACCTACCCACTGTTCACTAAGAAAAATGATTTCCCACTATGATCTGCTTTTGCTCAAGTCCGCAAGTTTCCTGCTGACATTTTGCCCTTTGCCCTCTCTCTCTAACACATGGCATGGTACAGAATTTTGTCTGTGATTTGTTGAAGAATGTTTGTTGTGAAAGCGAACATGTTGTCCATAAACCTATATTCTAATTCCTGTAATAAATTTACCTCATATCTTGTGCGATGTCTTCCAGCAGGAACACTCTGGCACGCTCTCTGTGGAGGCCAGAAATGCGGCTGCTGAGATATGTAGCAGGCTGCAGCTGGGATGTAAACTCAGTGAAGTTGTGAAGAACAAAGAGGATGCACTTGCAGTGTTTGATCTGTTCAGAAACGAAGGCTACATGCTTGTAGAGAACAAAGGAAGATTTTGTGCAAGTTGCAAAACTGGGAGGGATCATTTTCGTGTTCACGTTGTATTAGTTTCTTAACAATGGTCTTTGGGTTTAACTGTATGTACGACTGCTTCACAAGGTAGAAGGCTGTTCACCTCGGGACATGCTAAAATCTCTGTTTCATGTTAACTATCTTTTCTGGCTAGAGAGAAATGTGAGGATGGAATCAAGAAGCATAGCTGATGAGTGTAAACCTGGTGGAAGGCTGCAAATATCCCTGGATTATGTGCAGAGGGAATTCAGCCATGTCAAACGAGATGGGTTACAAGGTGGATGGCTTACTGATGATGGGTTGATAGCTAGGCCGTTACCGAACAGGATACGGCTGGGCTACGCCGAGTCTTATCTCCCAAGTTAACGGTTTATGTTGGACTCTGCAGTTTGTGAAACAGAAACAAAAGATTGGGAGATTGAGCTAAAAGTTTGCTAGTTTTACTTCAGGAATAAACCCGGGGTCTGAATCATCCTCGAGTCCAAGTGAGAAATTTTGATGCCGGCTCCAAAACAAATACCGATGACATGACTAAAAATTGTAGCCCAAGGGAACCATATTGATGGTTCCTCATATTACAGGTTTGAATTGGAAAGAATATGGGAACTGACACGACTTACCTTAGGTTTTGAAGGAGCATGTTCATGGTTGCAAATTGCAGTCACTAATGCCAAGGTTACAGGATGATTTTTGGTTTAATGCAGTTTGCATGCAGATACTGAAGTTGGTAATTCATCAACACTTTATGTTGTTTTTGTAAGTAGCCGTTGTATGAAGATGATGTGTGGATCATTGACCTCTGCATTTGTTTGAAGCAAGTAACATCATATGTGAAGTGACTGAAAACATCAAAAGAAATATTTCTTTCTGATGTTGCTCAAAGATGATCTTTTCTTTGTTGTCGGTACTGAATAGGTCCTATTGTAAGGAAAATTAGACAACAAAAATAATTTGATTGAATCTTTGCTGATGATATGTTACAGTTTTGCCTGCTGCTAGTGCCCAGATATAATTTCTATTTATGCCACGGGATAGATTCGTTGAGGGGTTGTTTGGCACTGAAAATAGACATGAAATTTTTTTGATGTGCCCCAACACTTCAGTTTTTCACGAGAAAGTTTTAACGTGTGACCCACAGCGTCAACTTTCTTACTGGCTTCCTCTCCATCGCGTGAGAAAATCGGTGGAAACAAAAAAAGGCCTGCCACATCAGCTTCTGGTGGGCTCTATCATGGAGTTTTTGTTTTTTTAACAATCAAACAAAATTTTAAAATCAGACTGATGAATTTTACAAGAGAATTTCAGGGAAACAAACAACTCTTTGAAAGTAAAGCAATATACGTCCTGGAAATAGCCGCGGAAAATAGAGGGCAATATTTGCACACGTAAATCTCCAAGATTTAGGAGCGGATATTAGCACCGCCAAATTGATAAAGGCACCTATCTGATTAATACACCCACCAAATTGATAAAGACACCTTCTAATTTTACTAAAATTTTCAAACACGCCCCTTACTCCATCTTCCCTCCTTCCTCCTTCCACCGCCCCCAGCCCCCGTGCCGTCCCCCAGCCCCGGTGCTGTCCCCCCTTCCCCCCTCTCCCACAGCCCCCTCCTCCTTGCTGCCAGATTTGGCGGCGAGGAGGAGAAGGGAGGCGGGGAAGGGAGGAGGGAGGAGGCTCACCCCTCCCCCTCCTTGCCCTCAACCCCTCCCTCCTCCTCCTCACCTCCAGATCGGGTAGCAAGGAGAATGGGCCAAGGAGAGAGAGGGGGATGGGGGAGGTCAGGGAGAAGGGGGAGGGAGGACCACCAGACCACCACCGCTCACTGCCTGCTGCCGCCACTCGCCGTGGAAAGAGGATGAAGAAGGAGAGGGTATTTTATACTTTTATCCAGTGGCTAAATTTGTTCAAAGAATCAATGGCATTTGGGAGTGAATATTTCCACCCGAAAGAATGATGAAGGCACCCCAAGATTAAGACACCCCATTTTATGATAAAGGCACCCACCAAAAATAAAAAATGACCAAAAACTCCTCCTCCTTCTTCTCCTCCTCTTCCTCTCCATCCCATATTGGCGACCGCCGGCCTCCCCCTTGCCAGCGACCACTGTTCGCAGTTCGAAAGTCATAAAGAATTTCATCGTTGTTGAATCACTTACAAATTATAGAAAAACCTAATCTTGCTAGAATTTTTTTAGAATAATCATATAGTGGAAAGAAGAGGGTCGAATTCACAGAGACTTGCTTAAAATTGATTTTTTAAAAAATTTACAATCTAATTTAATTCTAATTTGAGAAATCCTTGAAGGAGAAGTTGAAGTTTTTATTTTAAGAGCTAATTTCTGAAAGGCATTAAAAATATAAATTAGGATAAAAAGAATACTAATCGATGTGAAGACTAATTGAGTAAAGCAATGGAGAAAGAAAGAGAGAAGGAGAAGAAACGATTGGAACTCGAATTGTCACAACACCTGATTCGCTATTGTCTCCTTCCTCCAAACGCTGCTGAAACATATGAAGTAGAAGACTAGAAATAAAAGAAGAAGACGACATGCATGAAATTGATGAAAGAATAAAATAAAAAGAGTAAAATTGCATTAAAGAAATCATAAAGAAAGAAAAATTCTTATACTGAAATAGTCCAGATATTAATTGACGAAGACTAAATTGAAGATTCGTCGTTACAACACTCTTGATCTTCTCTCCAAAACTCGCATTACAACTCACAAAACTCTCCTCTTAATTTGCTTTAAAGCCTTCTGGTTTGAGATGAGATGTCCTTTTTTCCTATGCTCTATCTTTCTATTTATAATAGAAAGAGCGGATAGACTCATAGTAGAAGTTGTGTACCCATCAAGAGATATATCTTCAGAACTTAAATTTGAACTCTGAATTTTAAGATAATATCCTTTCTCTTTACATGGGGAGCAAGTTATTATCAATTTCTGAATTTGAATCAACCCCTCATCTCCAAATTTGATTTGATTTATCCAAATTTTATGTGAAAATTTAATTCTGAATTAGTCTGATCGGTGTATTATTTGCTGAATATGACTTATCAAACGATAGAATTAAAACAGTAGTCAAGATAATAATTATAACCCTTTAAGTCTTCTTTCTTAATCATTTTGCATCATCAGATTTGAGTTTCGGTTGCGAAAGTTATGATTAAAATATTAAAGCGTATCCAGTCTGAATTCGAGTCTAAACTGATTTAGAACTCTGAATTTACTTGAATTTTCTTCCGTATCACCAAATATGATTACTTTTTCTCGTCTGTTGATCTTTTTTTATTTTTTATCCTCTTGCATTTTTAATTTGTCTTCTAAAATTGACGAGATATCCATTTATCTTTAGTGAAACCGATTGAGTCTTCAAAATTTATTTTTTTCTTTGAATTTAGATTGGTATTATCTCATCTGATATATCCGATTTTCAGATAAGATGTCTTTTGGAAGTTCTGGATTTGAATAGATCCCCTTGATTTACTTGATCTTTTAAATTTTTTGGATTTAATTGGATAAATCTGTCAATCTCTTCCTTTTCTTCGTTAATTACATTGCATGCCACTAAACATGAAAATACATTTAAAAGCAAAGTTTTATTTAAAAATAATTGAAGAAAATGTCACATATGTAATACAAAATATGTAATGCACATGCACAATCACACCCCACACACTTATCTTTTGCTCGTCACTGAGCAAAAAACAAATAAAGAGAAAAATAGAGCTAACTTAACCTAACTCACTTTCGTAAGAATCACAGTTGCACTTAGCATGTGCAACAAACCGTTAAACCTCTACGTTATCCCTAGAGGATGAGTTTTATCTCATTTTCATTAGATTACACCCTCAAAATCCATAAAAAAAATAAATTGTTAGTATTTTCGAAAATGCATTTTGAAAAGAATAGAAATATTTGAAGTGTTTTTATAAGAATTAAGTAATTTATAAGTTATAGGAGCACCAAACTATTCATCCTTAGACTCAATCTCATTCAATAATTTGTTATCAATTAAGATTTAGGAGTTAACTATATTTCTCATCTAATCAATTATTTTACTCTAAATTATATGCATCTTTGTGATCGTGAATATTGACTAAGGATTCTTCAACTTTAACTCTTATTTCTTATTTTTTATATATTTTTCATAGTGATATCCCCTAGTTTTATTAGGCTTTCTAATTTGTTCATGCAACGAGCTATAAGTCGGTGGCTCCCAAACCGGATAGTTTTAGGGCACCGAGTGAGAAAACACCTCTAGTACTTAAGGACTCGAGAAAATAAGGCCACAAAATTAATGGTTTTATTTATTATATGAACCTCTTTTAGGCGTGAATACTTATGCTTTATGAGACACAAATACTCAACTTAATCAGAGGATTTTTGTACATACATATACATACGTACACACATACACACACGTGTGTGTATATTACTTTTTTTTATAAGGCATAAGAATCTTTGTTTCTGGACCTTAAGTGTGTTAGTGTAAAAAATGCATATTTCTTTAAGGTAAAAATCAAGACTAAATTACCTTTTCAATTTTTCTTCCTAACCCGAAAATCTAACAATTCATCTTATTTTAACTAAGTATCAGAAATTCTAATTATAATTCTCCTGTTCCTTAAAATTAACTTAATTTCTTATAAGTCAAAATATAGTTTTTCTTTTCAAAAAGTTTTTTTAAAAAAAAGTGTTAGTATTTATTTTTATTTTTTAAATAAAGAAAAATCTATGTTAAAAAAACCTATGTTAGGGCCCTCCCTTACACTTAAATTAGACATTGTTCTCAATGTGAAAATGTATGCTCAATATGATGAATCATGATGCAAATTCAAAGATGTTGAAAGACAAGTAGGAATAGATGCTTTAAGTGACACTAGGAATAGAGACATACACATGCCTTCTTCGGAAGGATTGCATCAATAGCATTGTTATTAGCCAATGAAATCTTAGCCATCACATTGATTTTGTTTTGAGAGAATTAGCCATCGTATTGATGACACGGCATTTCCAAATTATCACTATTAAAATATCACATAGGCATGCAATTGGGCTGAATTTATCAAGAGATGACAGTTTATGCATTGTGTCAAGATCAGTTGACTCATAAGTGAGTATCCTGCCTGGTAACCATCTGTATTGTTCTATTTTCAATAGATCCCATCATACAGATTTAGAAGTTAGCCAACATATAGTTAGATATAAGGGTAATGCAGGTTAGCAATGGGTCAGGTTAGCTATTATCTCAAATATTCAGTCTCAGGTTCTTCACTGTCTTGTAGCTGCAGCATCAATTTCGATTTGTTATAGCTCATTTTGCAGGTTATGTCACATCAAAATCCAGTCTGTCACCTCGTGAACCAACCATAGGACTTGTGAATTTTCTTTTACTAATGCTTGTATTTGTTCTAAAATTTCAAGAGACCTGATCATTTTGCTCTGATTTTGATCTTATATGTAAGCTCTCTCTCTGTATCGGATTGAGAATTTTAACCTCTGGTTCAATCTGGGGATAATGATTTCATATCCCCCTCTCCAAGTGCCAACTGAGAGTCATACCAGCTTAAGTATTTCATCAAAAAATGGGGTCTTGAAAATATCACTTATTTAGCAGCTGATACTGATGAATCATCTATTATCGTTTGACTTCAATAGTATAATGAGGTGTCGAGATAATTGGTGTCGTCAAAATAAAACTGTATGCAGTCCTATGTCTGCTCCAGTATCACCATTATGTGTAGCACTTCAGCATATACTAGTCAATTTTTCTTTTGTTAATTTGTATAGGTGCGATCAAACATGCTGGGAGAGGTTGGATTCCTAATTGACAGCAGACGGATGAATGTGGAAATAACAAGAGCACGCAAGCATCTTGCGGTAGTATGCGATAGCTCCACTATGTGCCACAATACCTTCTTTGCCAGGCTCCTTCGTCATATTCGACATGTTGAGGGAGTGAAGCATGCTGAGCCTGGATCTTTTAGAGGATCAGGACTGAGTACAGGCCCTATGCTGTTCGACTGATGATGCACAACACATCCTGGAAAGTGGAGACCATCATCTGTATAACCCTGTCGGCCTTCTGGTTATTTCTCTCCCTGCGAGATCTGGGGTTCGATGCCAGAACTTTTTTTCTTCTTCCAAAAAAAAGTGTTCATTTCCTGTTTAATTTTTGATGAGATTCATTACAATTTCTAATTTGACATCCCATATTTGATATGTTTATTGACTTTTCTTGTAAACAATTATGTACTAAATTGATGAAATTAAAAGATTCATGTATATATTTATTTAGAAGTTGTTTTTTATTCATAACCCTGTGATATATTTCTCTTTCCTTTTATCCTTTTTCTTTTTCTCGTCTTGATCCTTTTCCAGATTCACTGTCTCTTTGTTCGGAACCCCACACACACACATCCTGGAGTAGAGAATAGCAGTAGTTTCACAAGGAATTCTCTTACGTTTTACACTGTTTGGTTTTTGCTGGCCTCTACAGGTTACAGGATTTACATTCAGTTTTGCAATGACTTGTCACTCTACAAAATGTGATGATTCAATATTCACTGGTAGAATCCTACCATTATATCTCCTTGGCTTGCGCACAAATTGCTAGATCTGTACTCTATATGAAATCTTCGGGATGGCAGTTAATTAGCAAATTCAGTAAATAGTTATTGTTAGTAAGTTTTTTATTATTATTATTACTATTATCTCTTTTGATTATTAATATTTATTATTATTATTGTTATTATTATTCATATTTTTTTCTTTTCCTAGCCCATAACCCTTTACTACTGAGATTCTTACCCATTAACCTAAAGCTCAATCCTAATCCTAATCCAAATCCTATCATATCAAATCTTTTCATAAATTTTAACTACTCCTAATCTAAATCCTAAAAATAATCATATCTATCCTTACTTACCCAAATCCAAATCTTATTTTCAAAATCATAACTTTAATTAAATTCCATCCTAAGCTACTAAGTCAGGCAGTTTGAACCCAACTGAAATTTTGATTTTCAAAATCCTTAATAACATATAAAAAGCCTAAACTATATCTTTTTCCACCTCCAAAGAGAAACCATGACCTAACTCTTCCCATCTCTTTCTTTCTTTTCTCCTCAAGCATGAATGAAAAGGAATCTTGAAGTGCAGAGATTGAGGAACACTAAGGAAGATCAAAATCAAGTAAGTAATTTATCTTCTCACAAATTTATTTGATATAAATAGTTTATTAAAAAAATCATGTCTATACCATGATCTCCATGAATATAATTTTGTACATCAAAAACCCAACCATAAAACCAATAAAAAACATGTGAAGATATACCAACTCAAAATTTGAATTTACATATTTTTCAGAATTTTTAACAAAAGATTTTCAAAAATAAAAAAACAAGTTCCCTGCTGCACAGACCCGCATGGGTCTATGCAGGGTCTACCGGGCGCAGACCCGCACCCGGGCCTAGGCGCAAGCAGCCCAAGCTGCGCAGTGGGCTGGGCCAGCCAACTGCGCAACAACCACACTTCTTTAAAAAAAAAAAAACTGTGCTCGTCTGTGCAGCGCCAGGCCAGACCCGTAATGGGCCTAGCCTGGCCAGCCTAGGCTTGGCCGGGTTTGGCCTGGCCCGGGCCACGCCGGCTGGGCTGCTGCAGGGCTTTGAGCCCTGTTAAAAAAAAAAAAAAAAATTTGGCCTGCTCCCGGCTAGGCCTGTCAATGGGTCGGGTTCGGAGCGGTACAGGTGGTACCATACCCGGACCCGTTTACCCAAGAGGGTACCATACCCGTCCCGTTTACCCACGGGTCCAGAAGGTGGGTTTCCATACCCGGACTCGCTGTACCCGCGGGTCCAGACCCGTTTACCCAGACCCATAACAAAAAAAACATAAACAAATACAGTAACAAAAACGCATGAAGAGAGGGAAAAAATTTTTGTAAAGAAAAAGAAAGCATGTTTTAATATCAATAAAAGATGAAATGCAACCAGGTGCAAGAGGTGGAGGGAAAATTTTTGATGAAAGACTCTAATAAAGAAAAAAATTTAAAGCAAGGCCCCCAAATTTATTTGGGAAAACACAATAATAGAATCACCCCCTAATCAACCAGCAGTCTTCAACATTTAAAGCACAAAGGGATCATTTACTCATAGAGTCTTGAGAGGGTTCTAATTCTATTAGTATTATTTACATTTATGTTTTGAAATGGGTAAATGGGTAATCGGGTCTGGTTCAAGTAAAATCAGACCCATCCCATTTAATACTCGGGTATACGGGTAAACGGGTATGAGTCCAGAGCAACCCTTTCCATACCCGCTTAATCGGGTCGGGTCCGGGTCGGGTTCGGGTCTGGACCCGACCCATTGACAGGCCTACTCCCGGCCAATGGTAGAGAGCAAGCGCTTTGCCGCTCACAGTCCCCCTTCAGTGCACAGTGGGCTGGGCCGGCCCATTATGCACTCTTTAAAAAAATATTAGCCGGACCAAACCCGGCCTGGCTTGGGCTGGCCTGGCCCGGGCCTGGCCGGGCTGGGCTATAGGGAGGCCCAAGAGAAAAAAAGAAAAAGGAAGAAAAGGAAATCCCGGCCTGGGCCTGGGCTGCTGGTTATATAAAAAAAGAAAAAAAAGAAAAAAAAGAAATTTCTGGACCAGGCCTGGGAGAAAAGAAAAATATAAAAAACAAAAAAAGGAAAAGAAAAGAAGAAAGAAAGGAAGAAAGAAAGGTGAATTTGCATATTAAAATAATTTATTAAAAATATAAAAAAAGTAAAATATGAATAATATTCTACAACACTTTTACTTTACATGATAAAATTTTCAGATAAATAACAGCATAAATTAAATTAGATTACCCCCTTTAAATTTAGTTTTCCTTAATGGTAAGTTCAGATCCGTTAAGTATTTTAATGGTTTAAAGGTTATTAGAAATCCAATAAAAATTAAAATCTGATTTAAACTATACCCACTAAATTCATTAGACCCAGAGGACCACATTCCTAACTAATTAATCAAGATTAAAACTCTTTATAACTCTCAAATAAAATATCCTTTAAAAAATTCTAATAATTTCTATTGAAATGAACCATGTAGATTTATCGGGGCCTTATGATTTCAGTGCTTTGGACTTGAGATCGAGTTCAGGTGAGTGCTCGTTTCCTCCTTCAGTTAAACAAGGATTTTTTGATAAATGATTTTATTTTGTTAGGTGTTTAAGCTACTAAAATTTTCTGAGATGATATTTGTGAGCATTATGTTCCTCATTCACCATTATTAGAAATATATATGTGTGTGTGTTATTTGTTTTATTTCATATGACCATCTGCCTTATTATACCAGTATGATTATCCGTATCATTTCATGAGGTACAGTGAGTGTTCACTTTGATTATATAGCTTACTTGAGTACCATTTAGTATCTTTTCATGTGTTAGTTGTTCGATGTTATTGGCTCAGGACTAGTTGTGGTATAACCATGGACTGTGATTTGTTTTGATCTATAGATTGAATGATCTAATTCATATTTGAGGACAGATAGCATCACTCATGTGTAGTATTTATCGGACAATTATTTGGTGAATTAAAACTTGCAAGATAATTACATGTTGATTGATTAGTGAGTCGATGAGGGCTAAATTGTCAGGTATTAGTTTTTTATATGTTTAGTGGTATTTAGAAGACTTGGTAGTTCTTGATGTTACTTTATTGATATTGAGCATCATATATATATGGTTGGATATTAGTATCGTGATATGAGACTTATGTCATTTCAAGTGTAACAGTTTCAGATTCAGATTTAGTGGTGATAAATCTTAGAATATAACTTAATTGATCTTGAGGATTATTGGCTCATGAATGAGATTAAAGATTCATATTTTATGTAGAATTCTTATTAGACTTGATATTCATGTACTTGATAATAAGTTAGATGAGAATTCACTATATTCTGAGAGTGTATTATATATGAAGTTAACTTATTAAAAGGTTGATCTTCTGATGCTTGGATTGATATGGACTTAGTTAGAGTTAGAATTGATTAACATGAAGATTATTGTTCGTTTTAGAGAATTTTGATCGAGATTGATGTAGTAGGATCCATAGTTTGCGAGTATTCCCTATTTTACCCCTGATTATATTGTTTGAGTATTGATTGTTGATATTGATTATCAGATGTAGAGGCATCTTAGATCCCATCTTTCTTGAGGAGTAGCTATAGATTGGTTTGACTTGACCTGGTGGTATGTATATGCATAATTGACTAGTTACTTGGATTTATAGATTTTGTGTTTGAACTTAATGGAAGTGAGAATGTATGATGGTCTTAATTAAGATTGGATAGTGATGATTGGTTGGATATAAATGAGTATATATTTTATGTATCGGGACTTTAATATATCGATGACTTTGAGGATCTGAGTTGATTAAATATCTTGTCTGGATTATTCTATTCATGCCAGCAGGTCATTACTTATTCTGGATATCATGATTTATCTGAAAAACTTGATTGATTATACATGACATCTACCTGATAACTATAATGTTTATGTTACCATAGTTGCCGGAAAAATATTGTTATATGGTAACAACACTCTCATGTTATACTTGTTACTTGTCCTGTTATATCGGTATCCTGTTCACTGATATTATATATATATATCCTGTTATACCGGTTTCCTGATTGCACATGTTGATGTTACCCACCGAGTTATCCTAGTGGTCTCGGTAACATGTACATTAAATAATCTTGATAGTCTAAATAACCTGATATTAAACAACTTACACTGGGATTGGGGAGATTGATGGAGGAGACAACGTCTGTATTTTGAGTGAACCTAGGATATAGGTTGCGCAGCTGAAAGAGGGTTCCCCTGCAGGGTTTCCAGGGAGTGATTGACACCTGTCCTATTCTTGTTCCTTTTATACATGTCCTTGACTACCTTGCGGTAGGGCCTGGTTCAGCGTCAGGAGTCTAGGCCGTGGTCCCGAATATGAACGGGATCCACATAAAGTATGGATAATGTCTCTAACTGCAGTTTCAATAACTTAAGATCCTGATTGACATGTGTGATAGGTGTAGTATGGGATGCGTCTATTACAGGTGGCAATTGGTGTTCGCTGACATAATAATAATAACCGATTCATAATGTATTGAAATCGATTGTTTTTGCCTAATACATGTATATATGTTGGGCACCTGATATTGCATCTGTCCTGATTGGACCTCTGACTCTAGTACTGACTGACTCTACTCGCTTGATATATAGATTGTGATAGACACCTGATTGAATACCTGACTGGACACATACTCTACTGTATGCTATCTACATTACAGTTTATTTACTTATTTATGTCGTTTCTTATTCCACTTTATACTATTATCATATGTTCACATTTATATGCATGTGCATCTTTCCAGTTTATTCTTACACATTTACTAGGAGTTCTGATTCCCTGAATTTGCATATCCAGATCTGTGACTATTTATTTCTGATCAGGTTTTTGGAGAGGATCACATGCATCTCGAGGAGCCAGAGTTCTCTCTTACTCGATCATCTTTTCTTGGTATTTTCTGTCTTTTCTTTATTCCATCGCTTTCATGATTTTATGCATTGGACTCATGCTTATTCCATTTCCTTTTCATATGTCATCATGTGTGGATGTTTATGTGTGACATTGCAGTGATATTGATATACTATAGTAATTATATAGCTTGTTTAGCACACTTTAGGCTTAGCGTGTATGCGTGGGGTATTTTTTTCGCGTATATACGTCACCGACTCTCGTCGCGACTGCGTTTCCACGTATTTTGGGAAGCGGGACATGACAGGGTTTTCTTAGTATCAGAGCCAGGTTTACTCAAAGAGGACTTAGTTCTTACCGATAACTTGAGACAAGTTATATTGACACTGCAATATACATATAGTATTCACACAATGATATTGACTCTATTTGGAATTGATAGTTCTCTCTTTTGGAATCCATCTCTTGAATCTTTTGATATCCCTAATTCCAACTCTTCTTCTAGAGTAATCTTGATCTCCATCTTGATTTTTATTCTTCTTCCCGATTTCATTTCCTGATTTTTCCTTTTACAATTGGTCACTCTATTCTGAAGCTAGTAACAAAGATCAGAGCGCGTAGCAGAAGTGTGGTGGACCCATGATACAGTGAGAAGTGGCATGAAAGTTTTATCTTCTCCCTTGATCATTGATTTGCTATCATCCCCTACTTTAGCGAAATTTTGAGAACAAAATTTTTATAAGGTGGTTAGAATGTAATATCTGTGGTCTAAAATACTATATTTTGTTCTAAAGTATTTATTTTATTTTACTGATTATTTTATTATTATTTATTAACTTGATTTATAATACAAATGATTTTAAGATAGTTAATAGTATTTTGGCCTTATATTTATATTTAGCATTATTAAGTATTATCAGTTTAATTACTAGCTAGTACTTTTTCCATTATTATGTTACTATTATTATTATTATAGTTGTTATTATTATTAATATTGATATTGTTATTATTCTTATTCTTGTTGTATTGTTTTAGTCATTATTATTAATGGTAGTATTTTTATTAAGTATTATTAGATAATATTTTTAATGTTTATAATAATATTATTATTATTACTACTATCTCTTTTGATTATTAGTATTTATTATTATTGTTATTATTATCCACATCTTTTTTTCCTAGCCCATAACCCTTTACTACTGAGATCCTTACCCATTAACCAAAAATCCAATCATAATCCTAATCCTAATCCTAATCCAAATCCGATCATATCAAATCTTTTCATAAATCTTAACTAATCTTAATCTAAATTCTAATAATAATCATATCTATCCTAACTTACTCAAATCCAAATCTTATTTTCAAAATCATAACCTTAATTAAATTCCATCCTAAACTATTAAATCAGACAGTTTGAACCCAACTGAAATTCTGATTTTCAAAATTGCTAATAACATATAAAAAGCCTAAACTATTTCCTTTTCTACCTCCAAAGAAAAACCATGACCCAACTCTCCCCACCTCCTTCTTTATTTTCTCCTCAAGCGAAGCATGAATGATGAAAGGATCTTGAAGTGCAGAGATTAAGGAACATGCAAGGAGAGATTAAAATCGAGTAAGTAATTTATCTTCTCATAAATTTATTTGATATAAATAGTTTATTAAAAAATCATGTCCATATCATGATCTCTATGAATATAATTTTATATTTAAAAAACCCAACCATAAAACCAACAAAAAAACATGTGAAGATATACCAACTCAAAATTTGAATTTACATATCTTTCAAAATTTTTAACAAAGATTTTCAGGAAAAAAACCTGTTCCCTGCTGCACAGACCCGCATGGGTCTATGCAGGGTCTGCAACCGGGCCGGGTGGGGCCGGGTACAAACTCGCACCCGGGCCTGGGCGCAGGCAGCCCAGGCTGCGTAGTGGGCTGGGCCAGCCCACTGCGCAGCAGCCACACTTCTTTTAAAAAAAACTGCCGCTGCAAAGACCGGGCGGTCTGTGCAGCGCCAGGCCAGACCCCACTGGGCCTGGCCTGGCCCTGACCTGGCTGGCTCCGGCCTGGCCCGTGCCAGGCCGGCGGGGCTGCTGCAAGGCTTTGAGTCCTGTTCCAAAAAAATAAAAAAATTAAATAAAACTTTTGGCCTGCTCCCTGCAAATGGCCAGGAGTAGACGCCCTTCAGTGCACAGTGGGCTGGGCCGGCCCACTGTGCATACTCTTAAAAAAAAATATTAGCCAGACCAGACACCACCTGGCCTGGGCTAGCCTAGGCTGGGCCAGGTCGGGCTGGGCTGGATGAAGGCCCAAGAGGAAAAAAGAATAAAAAAGAAATCTCAGATTGGGCCTGGTCCTGGGCTGCTGGTTATATAAAAAAGAAAAAAGAAAAAAGAAAAAAAAGAAATTTTCGGACTAGACCTGGGCCTGGCCTGGTCCGGGCCTGGGCTGTTGATTTACAAAAAAAGGAAAAGAAAAGAAGAAAGAAAGGTGAATTTGCATATTAAAATAATTTATTAATAATATAAAAAATAGAAATAAAAATAATATTTTACAATACTTCTACTTTTTATGATAAAATTTTCAGAGAAATAACAATATAAATTAAATCAGATTACCCCCTTTAAATTTAGTTTTTCTTAATGATAAATTCAGATCCGTTAAGTATTTTAAATGGTTTAATGTCTATTAAAAATCTAATATAAATTAAAATTTGGTTTAAACTATACTTACTAAATTCATTAGACCCAGAGGACCATATTCCCAAACTCCAAACTAATTAATTACGATTAAAATCCTTTATAACTCTCAAGTAAAATATCCTTTTAAAAATTCTAACAATTTCTATTAAAATGAACCATGTAGATTTATCAGGGCCTTATGATTTCAGTGCTTTGAACTTGGGATTGAGTTCAGGTGAGTGTTCTTCTCCTCCTTCAGTTAAACAAGGATTTTGTGATAAATAATTTTATTTTGTTATGTATTTATGCTACTAAAATTTTCTGAGAAGATATTTGTGAGTATTATTTTTCTTATTCATCATTGTCATATATATATATATATCAGAAATATGTATATCAGTCGACAGCTGAGAGTCTCTCTCAGCCTGCGGTGATGTGGCGGTGATGTGGCATATTATTTTTCACACCAATAAGTTACAGCTCGCTTATTAGAATAAGTAAAATTACTAAATGCCCTTGGTTAAAGGCACTTATCCCGCTATTATTTATTATTATTTTCCCCCTATTTTTTTCACTTGTTATTAGATTTAGGTTTTCCTTTTCCTGCCATAAAGATAGCGGTTTTCAGGATCAGGTTTTTTTCTTTCTTTTTAACTTTGCAGACCTAAATCTCCTTTTTTTATTTTAATGTCGACGGCGGAGCAGAACACTTCTCCTGCCAATTCTGGTTGCCGTCGTAAGCGATCTTTATCTCTTAATCTAAATATGAACCATATATCATCTGGTTCAACTTCCTCTCAGAATATTAAAAGTATTCAAGAGTTGAGATCTTTGGATGCTGATGAAGAGATTTTTATTTTATCTTTTTTTCCCGCAATTTCTTATATGTAAAAAAAATTTTGTGTAACGTATATGAAACTGCGACCTATATTTCATTTTACAGAACAATATAATCACTTTTACTATAGTCTTTTTTCTCAGAAACAATTTCACAGTTTTGTTAACTGCGATCTCAGTCGCACTTATTTAATTTAATACAGTAAATTGTAAGAACTGCGACCACGATCGCAGTATGGATTAAAACCATTTTTTCAGAGGTCAAAGCTACCTTTACAACTACGACCTTGTCGCAGTCCTATTTATTATAGTTCAGACGTGTAATTTTTAATTATTTCTTTTTATACACTAAATTTAAGAGCTGTGACTTAAGGACGTAGTATATATTAATGACAAATTTTCACAGTTATTATTCACCTTTTTTAAAAAACCTGGCCATACGGAGAACTGCGACTACGGTCGCACTCTTTTATTCAGAAGTTACAGATTTCTTTACATCTGCAACCTTGGTCGCAGTTTTATTTATTATAGTTCAGACGTGTGATTTTCAATTATTTCTTTTTATTTACTTCAGCAATTTGTCATCATTTGAAATGTTGGCCATTCGATAAAAATACGAAAAATAATATAAACTGCGATGTTAGACAAATTTGCTAATTATATCGCAACAAAATGAAACTTATACTAGAACCGCTTCAAGGAAACTGCGATTTTGGTCGGAGTTTTAAACTTTAACTCAGCAAAATAAATCAGTACTGCGACCATAGTAGCAGTACAAATCAAGGAAATAAAATAACTGTGACAATGGTCGCACTTTACTTATAATGAGACATCAAGAAACTGCGACAATGGTCGCACTCCATTTAAATATATAAAAATATATTGAACAGTCAATGGTCGCTAACTATTAAAAACTAACCATATCTGCTTGAACATTATTAAGATCAATTTCAGTTAGGGCTCTGCTAATATATTGGAGGTTCAATCTTACTGCCCGTGGGATTTTGTCCTCCCAACCAGAACTCGGCTCAAAAATAACAACCCTTTCACATAGCCAATACTGCAAAATGTATTATTACATTAGCTTACATAAATATCATCAATATATAAGCAAATTTTAACAAGGTGTACCAACTATGATATTCATACTTATAATAATTTGCACGGAGCATCTTTGCTGCTCAAATGTGGTGTGCCTGAAGATATCTATTGACTCAATCGGGAATTGCCAAACAGATTTAGCCTAGCACATGGTATTCATCAGCTGAATATTGACAATTTGTTCCACTGTATACCATGGCACCGTGCATTTACTGCCAGAAAAGAATAGAGTGGCCGACATATACAGGATGATTATTATTGTAAAGTCTTGAGCTGCAAGTCTTTGTCTGTCTCTTATAATTTCATTTAAAGTCACTTGTTTCTCAAGCTGTTCATTTTTGGTCACATCTAATTCAGTCCTCCTTCTTTTCTTGACCAGAAGATCATCCAAAGCTTCTTCAATTGATACTTTCGTGATCTTTTTTATATTAGGGAAATAATATTTTATAACCCCCTGTCCTTCATTGTACAAGTCTTATTTATAATAAAATCGGCTCTATTGACAGGTAGACCAAAATAAGGGTAACATCCTCTACTGTTAACTCAATTTGTTTGCCCCTAATTAGAAAGATCCTTGTATTTCTATCATATTGGTTCATAATTTTTAGCACACTTATATTTGATTTTAGACCTTTTTCAGCACTAAACTCCTTATTGTAGAAGGCCATGAAAATTAGACCAAACAGGGTCTCCTTCATTGCATTGACAAAATCGGCCTGAATGTGCTTTTTGAATTTTCATATGAATTTGCACATAGGCTTTAGGCTCGATCTCATAGGACGAATCTTCAGTTCTTACTTACCTATAGATGTAGAAACATTAACAATATTAGTATAATAATTAAGGTCGCAGTACCTTTAAATACAATTTGAAAAAATAAAAGACTGCGACCTTGGTCGCAACAGTCTTTATAAACTATAAAACACTCTGACCAAGGTCGCACTGATATATTACACTGCGATAGTGGTTACAATTTCATAATTAAACCAAATAATTAACCAATGAGGTCTTTTGTTTCTTCATATTGCTACCGGGGTCGCAGTGTCCTATTAAGCTAACTTAGCAGAACATAAAACACTGCGACCAAGGTTACACTGTTATATTACACTACGACAGAGGTCGTAATTTTCTAATTAACTTAAATAATTTACCATGAAGTGGTCTTTATTTCTTCATACTGTGAGAAGTGTAACGCCCCGATCCCAAGGATACGGAGACGTTATGGCGACGTACATACGTGAGGTGAAAACACACTCACGCGTACGTTAAGCCTCAGTACAGGACATAGCCTCCATATAGACAAGAGTTCCAGCAGGAAATAAGTACAAGAATACCTGTAGAAAGAGGTTAGTGATCATAACAGATAGAACAACTGGGATAAATAAGATAACAGCAATAAATCATAAAGATACCTATGAATAGTCTCGATGAGGAATCTCCTATGTAACTCCAAGGCACTATCTGATAATACGATGACTCGATCTACAACCTGGGCACGCAAACCCAGGGTCGTCAGAAAGCGACCTAGTGAGTGGTAAAATGAAGGGGGCAGTAATATATACTATAGTAATACAAGCACGATAATAATATATAATACATGATGTTGTATGAGTGATACCCTATAATAAGCATATAATAAGCAGTAGAAATATATAAACATGTCATCTTTTAATACCTTCACTACCTAGCATGTTTTTATCGGGTCATGTCTATAATCATATCCAGTTTATATAATAAATACTGTTGTCTAGTGATGACGTGATAGAAATGAACATGCTAGTGGTGACGTGATGGAAGTGAACCTGCAGATGAGCAGGTGCAATATAGCCATAATCCGGTGTTGTGCATAGACAGTAATGATGTCTGCAAGGTATACAGAAAACAGAATATATGCAATGCTGAGTATACATATACTTGAATAGTATGCCACCACAGAAAGTGTAACATGTACCAGGTAAAGAAACAAAGTATACAATTAACATGATAGCGGATAAATGATTAGGAACAGTAACAAGTACATCTAAACAATAGTATACATGTATCAGGCAAGTCATGTTATTTATCCAATAGTAGCAATCAGTACCGCCTGCTATTTTAATCAATCTCTTCCAGTGTCCCATACTACTGGCAGTTCATACTGGAGCCCGCACTCCAGTCGAACCCATCCGGACATGGCCTACGGGTACCATTATCCAAACGAGAGAGTGACCAAATAACAAGTGTTCCCGACGACACTATTGTGTATACTGTTGTCTTATGTTACTTGGAAACCCATGGTCGAGGAGCTCTTATTGGGTGGGTGTATCCCGTGTATACCCGGGACAACGGCCTTACCAGATCCCTGGCTGCAGAGACCAGGGCCAGCCCGCTAGGGCTGTAACATGTAACGGGAATCTCAATATGCTAAAACATAACGGGAAACGGGAGCTCATGAGTAACAGATGGTAGCCAGCACTACCCCGTCCCTTGCAGTGGGACAAACAATATGGATCCAGTACATCACCCGATATGATCTAATCAACCGTCAAGTCTCCCCCATACCCAAGTTAGCTTTATGCTCTGATATGTCAAGTATACAATGTAACAAGAATAATTACAGTACATGATACGGGTAACATGATAACATGACCTGTGCTCTGTTGATAGCATAGAACAATATAACGGGAAACATGAACAATATAACGGGAAACAGGAACAATAGATGTGGAATTCCACATATCGCATATCAACAGCTCTCATGTCCAGTAACGGGAATATCCATATCAGTAACAGGAAACAATCACATAACATGAATACGGTAACATGGAACAATAATACATGTAATATGAACGGGAATCCATATGACATAATATGAACGGGAATCCATATGACAAGATAAAGAAACCATACATGCATGTGTAACAGTAATATGCCGAGAATCCATGTAACGATGATCACAATAATATGACATGACGGTATTCTGTGAAGTGGTGCACATGAAGACGGACTACTGGTGTGACGTGTCATAACTTCTGTGCAACGGTGATATCTGTACATGTGGTAACAGGGTCCCGCTTGACAGGATATATAGTCATGGTGAATATGCAGGAGATAACAGTGTCCCGTCTAACAAGACTCTATGTAACAGATAGACATGAATATGCAATACAATAGATGTAAACTATCGTGTCCAGTGTTCTATGGCTATATCATCTACTCGAGTGTCAAATACAGCTACACTAGTGGTCACTATGACGATGGGTACCATCAAAGTATTAAACTAATGATCTGTTTTAATTATCACGTTAATCTCGTTAACTAACCAATCATCCAGATATACCTATACGTGGTATACTAACTCAGGTAATCTCTATCTCTATGTTGTACTTACAGGGATGTCCCCACAATGACATTTGTAGGAAACAACAATTATCAAGATTAGGACATTTTAATAAACAATAATTTTAATGATGTATCGATAATGAAGCCATAATCACTTTTACTAAACATGATAAACATATAATTTATAAAAAGAAAACACTCACAAACTAGTCATGGGGAGGTGCTCTCTTTCCCACGATCGCAACGGATCCAGAATCGTCCGAATCGGAGTCCGGATGCTCCAGATATCGTTCGGCTACCAAAACCAAAAGAAAAGGTTAGATACGTAATAACTGAAATATCCAGGGGGGCTGTTTGTAATTGTGCAGGGGCCCCAAAGTAAATTAAACTGTTACAGGGGCTAAAATGAATTTGTTACCTTATTGGGTCGGGTTGGGTGCACGCGGGTCGAGTTTTGGGTTAAACCCAAAACCCAAATTCATTGAGTTTTTCACCCAAATGAGCCACAGTAAATGAGCCACAGCAGCAGCAGCCGTGCGCTGCTGCTGCCACCCTCGCGCGCTCGCCGCCCGGCCGCCCCGCCGGCGCGGCTGCCCCGCCGGCGCCGGCGCCGCTCCGGCGCCCATGGCCGTCGCTCCGGCCAGCCAAAGAGAGAGAGATGGGGGATAGAGGAGGTGGGGGCAGCCCACCAGTCCGCCAGCCCGCCGGCGCCGCCTTCCCGGCGGTCGTCCAGGCCGGCGACGGCCCTCAGGTCGCCGGCGGCGGTCCGGGGCAGATAAAGAGGGCGAGAGAGAGAGAGGGAGAGCAAGAGAGAGAGTAAGAGAGAGATAGAAAGAGGAGAGGGGGAAACAGGGGGCAGCGGCCGCCGGTTGGGGTCGCCGGCCACCGGCGGCGCGCCGGCCATGGTGGCCCCACCGAGCACGCAGAGAGGGAGAGGAAGAGAGTGAGGAGAGAGAGAGAGAGAGGGGAGAGGATTCTAAAGAGGGGGGAAAAGGCGGTGGAGAGGCGGTGGGAGACGCTTCCAGAAAAAGAAAGAAGGGAAGAGAAAAAGAAAGGAAAAGAAAAGGATTTAAAATAGTAAAATAATATTATTTAATTCGGCCCAAAATTCGACTACCTCCGAACGGTGCCCAAAATTACAGAAAATAGAGAATATTATCTTGAGACATAATATGAAATGATTTGAAGAAATTCTATCTGGTTTGCAAATTAAAAAATCCTGGAAGATGTCGCCGGTACCAGGCGACACCGGTTTGGCCGAATTTTCGAAAATTTCAGAAAAATCCCCAAAACTACCCTAACATAGATAATACGATTCTAAGACACATGGTGAAAGTGGATTCTCAAAATGCTACTCCGTTTGGGAAAGAAAAATCGAAAATCTGATTATCGGTATCGGTTGACATCGACTACGGAGATTTTCCAAATAATTCAGAAAAATTCCAGAAAATCCGGAAAAATTTAAATTATTAGAAAATGATTTTTGAAACTAAAATCAGCTCCATCGGACTACCACGGAGGTCAAAGCAATATTATACGTCGTATCGCGTACTGATACTGTGATACGTACACCGGGGATCAGGGGGTTACAAGAAGGGTCACAGTATCATATTAGGCTAATTTATTAGAATAGACTGCGACTAAACCCTCATAAATGAGAAAACGAATGGCAACACTGCGACATCAGTCGCAAAATTTAAAAAAATAATCTTAAAGAAAACGGAAGTTAATAATTTTTAAAAAAATATTTTTAAATATTGCGACCAAGGTCGCATAAACCTAAGACGCTAATACAAATAACTGCGACCCAAGTCAACAAAAAATGGAATGAAAAAATAACTTTTGACCTTGGTCGCTGTGTTAAAAATTAAAAAATTTAAAAAAATAACTAATAAAATCATTAATTCCTTTTTTTCTTTTCATCTTAAACTGTGACTTGGATTAAAGATTCGTATTTCTTTAAATCAAAAAAGCGGCTTTTTCTCTCTTATTTGCCTCCATGGTCGCAAGTTTTTTAAAAAAAATTTAACTAATTTATTTTTAAAATCAAGATTCTTGAAAATTTTTATAAAAAAGAATTTTCCTGATAAAATTTAGTTCATCAAACACTTTTAATTGAAGTTAAATTAAAATATGAAATTTTCTGTAAAAATTAAGAAAGGGAATCAAACTGAAAAATATAACTATTAAGAGTTACAGAACCTAAAAAAAATTCTAGGTTTCTCATTTACCTTTTTTCATGAATGATTTCTTGGGCGCCATCTTGATCAGATCTTTTTTTTAAAAAACAAAATTTTGTTCAAAAAAGATCAAAAAATTTAGGAGAAAATAACACTAAACTTTTCGGATTGATGAATTGAAATTATAGATCTGTAATTTTTTTTTTAAAGAAAAGGTTTTACATATAGTAAAAATTTATGAGTGAGGGTATTTTCGTTAATGCGATTGTTACAGTGACTGATTCTTACTCGGGCGAAATTTTTTAGTTTTCGTCTGTCAAAATTAATGACAAATTCGTGGCTATTATATTGTCACGTCCGGCGGCTGAGAAACTCTCTCAGCTGGCGGCTGAGGTACAATAACCCCTATATATATGTGTGTGTGTTGCTTGTTTTATTTCATGTGGCCATCTGCCTTATTATACCAGTATTGTAACGCCCCGATCTTGCGGGTACGGAGACGTTACTGCGACGTATATACGCAGGTCAGAAATACCCTCACGTATATACGCTAAGCATCAATACAGGTAAGAATCAGAGTATGGAAGCAAATGGTGCATTATACATTCCAACATATGAGTACAATTACAAAGTTATCACCAGAGGTGATCCAATATTACATGAATATTACATCACTGATATGCGCAATTGCGAGATTACAAAGAGATGTACAAGTATGAACAGTACACAGGCACTCACAAGTTTACAAAAGGAAAACTCGAGAGGCACACAGGGGGCCCTGGAAGGATAGAGCTCCAGACGGTCTGCTGGGGATCCATGCTTCAGCTGCGCCACTCTGATCAGCAACTGGGGGAATCCACACGCTCCAAGCTCCATGACCTGGACATGAGGATCCAGGGGAGTCAGATAGAACTCCCCAGGCGAGTGGTGATACGAACGCCAAGTGGCGAGCAAAGATAAGCACACGCGTAACGATAAAACCGAATCATAATCATGCATTAAAAACCGTGTCGTGAGCATAAGCATGCAAGAGTAAATAGACATGATAAGTGATATCAAGCAGGAAGTACTCATGGTATGATAAGACAAGAACAGGAGACTGGTGGAATAGGATACAAGTGGTAAAGCAGGGTATGAGCAGCAAATATAATAATAACAATAAAACCGAAAATCCAATGTAAAACCCGATAGAAGCAAGCTCGGCAAAGCATACAACAGATCCATGGTTGGCATCTTTTATTATTATTACTCGTCTTACCCTAATGTCTAGATATGTGAACTAGCGTCCCAGCACACATATATCCACATCCGAGTAAGGCAAGGTTGTTATTGGAAACCAACGGGGGTATCAACGAACAATGTTTACAGTGGGTCCCGTACATACCCGAGACCACGGCCCAGGATTGTTCCGTTGCTTGGTGGACGGAACCTGCTGCAAGGCGATCAGGAGGGTCTTATAGAATGCCCTTATCAAGATGGTACCAAGAAGGAGGGAGCCAGCACTCCCCTCGGTCGCCTGGAGGCCCACAGGTCAGACCGGAAGTTTTAGTTGCACAACATGCCTAGTACCACTGTAAACACGAACATGTATTGATAGCCGCAAGTTTCCCCCGACCCAATGTAAGTTGTCTCATTTTACGGTTTATTAGATGATTATCAGATTCCGGGAATGAGCAAGAGCAAGTCAGGATTATCAGGAATACAGGTATATCAGGAGTACGGTTTGTACCATAAGGTATCACATGTGTAACAGGAGTACAGTTTGTACTATCAAGATGTCAAGTCATCATTCCCGTTATCGTGATAATCATGAGAGTCAAGTATGTCATGCCGGGTGTTAAGTGATAGCATGACAGGAGGATGATATTTGGCAGGTGACCAATCATGTCAAGAGATTGATATAAGTCCGGTGGCAAGTCATGTCATAACAAGGGTCCTTGCCAAGTAGTAGGTCTGGTGTCAGGTGATAACACATCAGTTGTCAGGTGATACAAACAAGTATTAAATAGTAGCATGTAATTGACAGGTAAGAAGTAATGGCATGGCAAGTGTTAACATTTCAGGTAAGTACATGGCATGTGATATAGTAGTAGCTGAGCACAACCAAGCGGAGCTAAGTAAGCTGAAAGCACAGACAGCAAACAGTATTTAACACTGGAGCGTCTGGCATGATTACCGGGACGACTCGGCTTAAAGTGCGAGTAGAAAATCCGGCAGCATCTCGCCAAGACGAATCTAGTGGTAAAGCGCTGGACGCTGATCATGATAACCAAGCGGAGCTGAACAAGCTGGAGGCACAGGCAGCGAACAGGGTTTAGACACTAATACGCTTGGCGAGGTCACCGGGACGACTCGTTTTAGAATACGAGTAGAAAATCTGAAAACAACTTGCCTAGACGAATGTAGTGAATAAAGCGCTGAGCGCTAAGTATGCTCACCAGACGGAGCTGAGAAACCTGACGATCCCAATCACGTCTCTTTCGAGATAGTGAGAGACCGGAGGCTGAATGAGAAACCTGACGATCCCAATCACGCCTCTTTCGAGATAGTGAGGGACCGGAGGCTGAAGGGTCCGGAAGCCAAGTACGCTTGGGGTTTAAGCGCACTCTCGGTGACTACTAGCCATCCCAGGAGTGGGCAGAAACCCAGAGTCCAACGACCACGAAGGGTCGACCACGCAAGGTATAAAGCAGTACAATACATCACAGGCATGGTATATGTACAAGAATGAAACTACCCTATACAAGCATTCGTCAGAGAGCAATACATGTCCAGTCATTGGCACTCGGCCATACACAGATACAGGGACTCAGCCCAAAACATAATACATGAAAACATGGAATAAAATACATGTCGACCCGACAAAGCGGGGAAACCCAAATGGAGGCGAGAGCGAGGACACTCGCCTAAATCACCGGAAATGCCGAAAAGTCCGAAATCTATGGAACTCGCGCACGCGCCATAAAATATAATAATTTATAATTATGTAGAGAGAGAAAGTGAAGAGGAGAGAGAAAAGTTAGAGAGAGAAAGAGAGAGAAACCTAGAGAGAGAAATATATGGAAAGAGAGAGAGAGCACAGGAAGACGCGGGTTTTTTGAGAGTGAGACGCGGGGGTCGCAGACGCGGGAGTCACGCCGTGTAGATGCCACAAACGCGGGGTTCGACACCCGCGTTCAAGAAGAGCGCGGACGCGGACGTGGGTTCCGCGTCGCGTTAGCACGAGGAGAACACAGACGCGGGTATTATCTCCGCGTCGTGCCGACACGAGAGGGACACAGACGCGGGCATGGCTCCGCGTTGCGTCGATACAAGAACGCGAAGGCCGCATTGAACAGATGCCAAGAACACGAAGATTCACGTTAAGGGGTTGCCTGGGCGCGGGGTGAGATCCGCGTCATCAATTTACAGAGAGGGGGAGGGAGATCTAGAGAGGAAAGATTAGGAAGAGGAGAGAGAAATTAGGAGTGAGAGAGAGAGAATCTTGAGAGAAAGAGAGAGAGATAATCCGGAGAAAGAGAGTTCAGGAGAGAGAGAGATAGAACAGGAGAGAGAGAGGAGAGAGAGAGGAAGATGAAAGAGAGAAGGGAGAACAGGAGGGGGTTGCTGCCCCCTCCCCCAACAGCCCCCGGCCAGCTAGGCCGGCGCCGGCGGCCTCCGGTGGCCGCCGGCCAGGGGTGGCCGCGCCGGCCACCCCAAAAAGGGGAAGAGAAAATAGCAGGGGGGCTGCTGCCCCCCTGCTCACGCCCAGGCCAGGCCGGGCTTGGCCTGGCCTGGCGCCTCTCCCTGGCTGCGGCCAGGGAGGCGCAAGGGATGCGCCGGCCGTCGTGGCCGGCGCAGGCAGGGGTGGCCGGAAGGGAGAAGGGAGGGGGCTGCTGCCCCCTCCAAGCCCGCGCACAGGGGGCCAGGAGGCCCCCTGGCCGCGCCCAGGCCGCTGGCGTCGCGTTGGCGGCGGTCAGCCCCCGCCGGGGGGTGCCGAAGGAGGGAGGAGAGGTCCGGCGATGGTGAAGGTCGTGGCTGGATCTAGGGGGAGGAAGAGAAAAAGGAAGAAGGAAAAAGAGAAAGAAAAGGAAAAGAAAAGAAAAGGAAAGAAAGGAAAAGAAAAGAGAGAGGAGAGGGAGATGGCCGGAGTTCGGGGGTCTCCTCGCCGGTGTCGTGGTGGCCGAAGATGGTGGCCGGAGCGCTGGGTGGCTCGGTTGGGCATCAGCCTCCCAATGAAGAAGAAGAAGAAGAGAAAAGAGAAGAAGGAAAGAAAGAAAAGGAAAAAAAGAAAAAGAAAAAGAAAGGGAGAGAGAAAGTGATAGGGATTGATGGATGGGAGAAAGATGGGGGTGGTGTCGCCCACGTGGAGGGGAGTGGGCTGGAGTTGGTGGAAGAAAAGAAAAGGAAAGAAAGAAAGAAAGAAAGGAAGAGATTAGAAAAATAATAATATTTTAATATAGTCGAGAAATATCGACTGTTCCGGAAAAATCCCCAAAAATACCCAGAGGTAGAAAACGTCATCCTGAGGAATAATATGAAATCAGTTTTTAGAAATAAAATCCCGTTTTCAAATTAAAAATCCGAAAGTTAACCGCCGATACCGGTCTACACCGGGTCGGTCGGATCTTGATAAATTCCGAAAAATCCCAGAAAATGTATTAAAGAACAAAATATGATTTTAAGAAGTAAAGTGAAAGCGGAATTCAGAAATTCAATTCCGATTATAAACTAAAAATCCTGCAATCAACCAGCGATACTGGCCGACACCCAATTCGGTGGAATTTTCATAAATTCATAAAATCCTCAGAAAAAGTATTTAGGTGGGAAATGTGATTTTAAGAAATAATGTAAAAAGACACTTCTAATAATTTCAATCCGTTTATAAATTAAAATTCCGGGAATCGGTCAGCGGCACTGGTCGACCCCGGTTTTGAAGATTTTCAATTTAATTCAGGAAAATTTCAGAAAATCATAGAAAATCTAAAATATTGGAAAATGATGTTTAAAACTAAAATCGGTCAAATCTAAATATCAGAAAGACCAAATCGAGTAATACCCTAGGATCGGGTCTTCGGTTCAGACTAGGGCTGACTCCGAGTCCGTGAATCCGGATCCAAGACAAAACGATCATAGAAATAATTCATAATACAAAACAAATACAGGAAGTAAATCGAAAAATACGATCGAAAAATCTGAATACGCAACTAAGTACGTATTCTGGGAGCGGGGTGTTACAATCCATCCACCTTACAAAAATTGCGTCCTCGCAATTTCGTTAAGGGGTAAATTGAACACAAAGAGGACAAGGACGGGAATTATACCAATTAAGATATGAAGCGCTATAGGTAGGGCTCTCAAGTTGACTGAACAATGATCAGAATATAGACATCCTCTGCACTTCCGGCTGTATAAATCTCCAAACGATGCCAAATAATACTGACTGATAACACAGCTTTGCAATAGAATTCCCGCTGTACTGTATACTTAATGTCGCTCTGAGAATATGCCAGAATACTGAAGATAAAGGAAACCTCGATAATACTGAGCATAATAAAGAAGACCGATAATTGAGAATTCCGAATACCAGGCATCGATCACTCTGAAAGATATAGCCGAGAATATAGAATACCCGTAGAGAATCCTGACTACTGACTTCTGAAAGATAACCCGATTAGGATCAATCCAGAGAATACCGAGCTTCATAGAGTTGGCCGAAGAGATCATGTCATAGCTTCATCCAGAACTAGCCCACTACCTCTCTAGTATATCCATATCTTAAGTTGGTATAAAGGCTTCGAAAAACCAAAACAGGGTAAAGATGGAAAGGGTTAGGAATCAAAGGAAGGATGATCAAGAAATAGATAACTCTGTACTTGTAGTTGGAGTGTATAACCAGGACTCATGCATTCCAGTTGCAAATTTCTTTACCATTAATTTGCCGTCTGGACGTACTGAGGAGGTGAGAGCCTAGGCTCTGATACCAACCTGTAACGCCCCGATCCTGCGGGTACGGAGACGTTACTGCGACGTATATACGCAGGTCAGAAATACCCTCACGTATATACGCTAAGCATCAGTACAGGTAAGAATCAGAGTATGGAAGCAAATGGTGCATTATACATTCCAACATATGAGTACAATTACAAAGTTATCACCAGAGGTGATCCAATATTACATGAATATTACATCACTGATATGCGCAATTGCGAGATTACAAAGAGATGTACAAGTATGAACAATACACAGGCACTCACGAGTTTACAAAAGGAAAACTCGAGAGGTACACAGGGGCCATGGAAGGATAGAGCTCCAGACGGTCTGCTGTGGATCCATGCTTCAGCTTCGCCACTCTGATCAGCAACTGGGGGAATCCACACGCTCTAAGCTCCATGACCTGGACATGAGGATCCAGGGGAGTCAGATAGAACTCCCCAGGCGAGTGGTGATACGAACGCTAAGTAGCGAGCAAAGATAAGCACACGCGTAACGATAAAACCGAATCATAATCATGCATTAAAAACCGTGTCGTGAGCATAAGCATGCAAGAGTAAATAGACATGATAAGTGATATCAAGCAGGAAGTACTCATGGTATGATAAGACAAGAACAGGAGACTGGTGGAATAGGATACAAGTGGTAAAGCAGGGTATGAGCAGTAAATATAATAATAACCATAAAACCGGAAATCCAATGTAAAACCCGATAGAAGCAAGCTCGGCAAAGCAGACAACAGATCCATAGTTGGCATCTTTTATTATTATTATTACTTGTCTTACCCTGATGTCTAGATATGTGAACTAGCGTCCCAGCACACATATATCCACATCCGAGTAAGGCAAGGTTGTTATTGGAAACAACGGGGGTATCAACGAACAATGTTTACAGTGGGTCCCGTACATACCCGGGACCACGGCCCAGGATTGTTCCGTTGCTTGGTGGATGGAACCTGCCGCAAGGCGATCAGGAGGGTCTTATAGAATGCCCTTATCAAGATGGTACCAAGAAGGAGGGAGCCAGCACTCCCCTCGGTCGCCTGGAGGCCCACAGGTCAGACCGGAAGTTTTAGTTGCACAACATGCCTAGTACCACTGTAAACACGAACATGATTGATAGCCGCAAGTTTCCCCCGACCCAATGTAAATTGTCTCATTTTACGGTTTATTAGATGATTATCAGATTCCGGGAATGAGCAAGAGCAAGTCAGGATTATCAGAATACAGGTATATCAGGAGTACGGTTTGTACCATAAGGTATCACATGTGTAACTGGAGTACAGTTTGTACTATCAAGATGTCAAGTCATCATTCCCGTTATCGTGATAATCATGAGAGTCAAGTATGTCATGCCGGGTGTTAAGTGATAGCATGACAGGAGGATGATATTTGACAGGTGACCAATCATGTCAAGAGATTGATATTAGTCCGGTGGCAAGTCATGTCATAACAAGGGGTCTTGCCAAGTAGTAGGTCTGGTGTCAGGTGATAACACATCAGTTGTCAGTGACACAAACAAGTATTAAATAGTAGCATGTAATTGACAGGTAAGAAGTAATGGCATGGCAAGTGTTAACATTTCAGGTAAGTACATGGCATGTGATATAGTAGTAGCTGAGCACAACCAAGCGGAGCTAAGCAAGCTGAAAGCACAGACAGCAAACAGTATTTAACACTGGAGCGTCTGGCATGATTACCGGGACGACTCGACTTAAAGTGCGAGTAGAAAATCCGGCAGCATCTCGCCTAGACGAATCTAGTGGTAAAGCGCTGGACGCTGATCATGATAACCAAGCGGAGCTGAACAAGCTGGAGGCACAGGCAGCGAACATGGTTTAGACACTAATACGCTTGGCGAGGTCACCGGGACGACTCGTTTTAGAATACGAGTAGAAAATCCGAAAACAACTTGCCTAGACGAATGTAGTGAATAAAGCGCTGAGCGCTAAGTATGCTCACCAGACGGAGCTGAGAAACCTGACGATCTCAATCACGTCTCTTTCGAGATAGTGAGAGACCGGAGGCTGAATGAGAAACCTGACGATCCCAATCACGCCTCTTTCGAGATAGTGAGGGACCGGAGGCTGAAGGGTCCAGAAGCCAAGTACGCTCGGGGTTTAAGCGCACTCTCGGTGACTAATAGCCATCCTAGGAGTGGGCAGAAACCCAGAGTCCAACGACCACGAAGGGTCGACCACGCATGGTATAAAGCAGTACAATACATCACAGGCATGGTATATGTACAAGAATGAAACTACCCTATACAAGCATTCGTCACAGAGCATACATGTCCAGTCATTGGCACTCGGCCATACACAGATACATGGACTCAGCCCAAAACGTAATACATGAAAACATGAAATAAAATACATGTCGACCCGACAAAGCGGGAAACCCAAATGGAGGCGAGAGCGAGGACACTCGCCTAAATCACCGGAAATGCCGAAAAGTCCGAAATCTATGGAACTCGCGCACGCGCCATAAAATATAATAATTTATAATTATGTAGAGAGAGAAAGTAAAGAGGAGAGAGAAAAAGTTAGAGAGAGAAAGAGAGAGAAACCTAGAGAGAGAAATATATGGAAAGAGAGAGCACAGGAAGACGCGGGTTTTTGAGAGTGAGACGCGGGGTCGCAGACGCGGGAGTCGCGCCGTGTAGATGCCACAAACGCGGGGTTCGACACCCGCGTTCAAGAAGAGCGCGGACGCAGACGTGGGTTCCGCGTCGCGTTAGCACGAGGAGAACACAGACGCGGGTATTATCTCCGCGTCCGACACGAGAGGGACACAGACGCGGGCATGGCTCCGCGTTGCGTCGATACAAGAACGCGAAGGCCGCGTTGAACAGATGCCAAGAACACGAAGATTCGCGTTAAGGGGTTGCCTGGGCGCGGGGTGAGATCCGCGTCATCAATTTACAGAGAGGAGGAGGGAGATCTAGAAAGGAAGAGATTAGGGAGAGGAGAGAGAAATTAGGAGTGAGAGAGAGAGAATCTTGAGAGAAGAGAGAGAGATAATCTGGAGAGAGAGAGTTCAGGAGAGAGAGAGATAGAACAGGAGAGAGAGAGAGAGGAGAGAGAGAGGAAGATGAAAGAGAGAAGGGAGAACAGGAGGGGGTTGCTGCCCCTCCCCCAACAGCCCCCGGCCAGCTAGGCCGGCGCCGGCGGCCTCCGGTGGCCGTCGGCCAGGGGTGGCCGCGCCGGCCACCCCAAAAAGGGGGGAAGAGAAAACAGCAGGTGTAACACCCTGATACCTGGCGTACGTATCACAGTATCCGTATGCGATACTACGTACAAAAATTGATTTGGCCTCCGTGGTAGTCCGATTGAGCTGATTTCCATTTCAAAAATTATTTCCTAATATTTTAGATTTTTTAGGATTTTCTGAAATTTTTCTGGATTACTTTGGAAAATCTCCGTAGTCGGTGTCGACCGATACCGATAACCGGCCTTCCGATTTTTCATTCCCAAACGGAGTAGAATTTTGAGAATCCGCTTTCACCTTATATCTTAAAATCGTGTTCTCTACGTTTGGGTATTTTTGGGGATTTTTCAGAATTTATGAAAAATCCGGCCAAACCGGTGTCGCCCGTATCGGCGAGACACTCCGGGATTTTTAATGTGCAAACCGGATTGAGTTTCGACAAACCGTTTTTATATTACGTCTCAGGATAATATTTTATGTTTTCTGTAATTTTTGAGCACTGTTCGGGGCTGGTCAAATATGGGGCTAATATAATAATATAATAATAATTAAATATTTTTTTATCTTTCTTTTCTTTCTTTTCTTCTCCTTTCTTCTCCATTTCTCTGGAGAGCTCCACGCCGCCGCCTTCCTGTAGCCAACCGTCTCTCTCTCTCTATTTAAATCTCTCCCTCTCTCTCTCATAAATACAACAATTCTCTCTCTCTCTCTCTCTCTAATTAGATCACTAATCTCCCTCTCTCTCTAACCTCCCTCCTCTCTCTCTACAAAAACCGCTCTCTCTCTCTCACAGCCAAAGCCCCGGCCCCTCTTCTCTCTCTCTCCTCCTCCCTTACTCACTCTCTCTCTCGCTCAGTTTCCGGCCCCGCGCGGCCCCAGACCGCCGCCGGCAGCCTGAGCGCGGCCGCCGGCCTGGGCGGCCGCCGCAGCCGCTGGCCCCAGCCAGGCACATGTTTTCCCCCTCTTCTCTCTTTTCCTCTCTCTTTTTCCTTCTCTCTCTCTCCCCCCCCCTCATCCACCTCTCTTGGCCGGAGTTGGCTCGCCGACCGGCGGCCGGATCGCCGCCGGCAGGCGGCCAGCGCCGCCGGCCAGCTAGGCTGGCCGGTCGGCCAGTGCTAGAGCAGCAGCAGCAGCAAGCTGCTGCTGCTATTTTGAGTGGGTGGGTTTGGGTAAAACCCAAACCCATTAACCCACTAATGGTTAAGGGTTAACCCGATTACCCGTACCCATTTGACTTAAATTAACGGGTATGAGTTTATGGATCTGGACCCGACCCGTTATGAGCCAAACCCGCTCCCGAAACCCGATAAAGGTAATTTTACGAAAGACCCCCTGTGCATTAAGTATTTTCATTTAATAGTTTTATTTACATATTTAACCCTATTTGTTATGATTTAGTATTCGGGCGATATCTGGAGCATCCGGACTCCGATTCGGGCGATTCTGTATCCGTTGCGATCGTGGGAAAGAGAGCTACCTTCTCAGGACCAGTTTGTGAGTGTTTTTATTTTATAAATTATATTTTACCATGTTTAGTGATATGCATTGATAGTTTTCGGTAATATAAAATACGGTAACTAGGACTTAGTAACTGGTAATGATTGGACAGTTAATGTAATAGGCATAACCTAGAATCTTGTTAAGTATTTCCTACTTTAAAATAATATAGGGAGGTAATACTAGTAATAATAAATACTGACAACTCGGAACAGTCATCATACACGCACAGCCACTGACACACAGATCATGTCACCATCTTCATGCACACTATTATGTTATGTATAGGATCACAAGTAGAGAACTATAATCACATGTATACTGATCCACGATACTCACTGTCACGAGACATGCATGCTAGACACCCTTATTTCACGCACTGGTATCATCACTAAACGGGTACTGTAGGTCAATGGACATAGTAGTGTGTGCATACATGTAGGAGTGATACACGTATATGTTACACGGATTCTTGCTCCACATAGATAATCCACTGATACACGGATATCCCACTGCATGGCGTACTGCATTTCGCATTATTATTCTCATCGTTACATGGATGCTCGACACACATCTCAGGTTCACATATCACTGTTACACATGCATGTATGGTTTCTGTACTCTTGTCATATGGATCACCGTTCATCTTACATGTATTATTGTTCCATGTTACTGTATTGTGTTATATGATTGATGGATCCCCGTTCATGCTACATGTATTATTGTTCCATGTTATCATATTTGATTGTTTCCTGTTACTGATATGGATATTTCCGTTACTGGACATGAGAGCTGTTGATATGCGATATGTGGAATTCCACATCTACCGTTCCCGTTTCCCGTTATATGATTCCCGTTATATTGTTCCCGATTCCCGTTATATTGTTTTACGCTATCAACAGAGCTCTGGTCCAGTTATCATGTTACCCGCATCATGTACTGTTATTTGTCTTGTCACATTGTATAATTGACATATCAGATAATAATGATAACTTGGGTATGGGGGAGACTTGACGGTTGATTAGATCTTATCGGGTGATGTACTGGATCCATATTGTTAGTCCTACTGCAGGGGACGGTAGTGCTACCTACCACTAGCTCCATGAGCTCCCGTTACTTGATTCGTGCTCCCCTCTTAGCGGAGGGCCCTGGTCTTAGCAGCCAGAGGTCCGTTTAAGGCCGTGATCCCGGGTATGCACGGGATACATCCACCCGATAAGAACTCCTCGACCATGGGTTTTCAATTAACATAATAAAACAGTATACACAATACTGACGTTGGGAACACTTGTTATTTGGTCACTCTCTCGTCTGGATAATGGTACCCGTAGGCCATGTCCGGATGGGTTCGACTGGAGTGCAGGCTCCAGTATGAACTGCCAGTGGTATGGGACACTGGAAGAGATTGATTAAAATATCAGGTGGTACTGATTTCTACTATTGTGTCAATCACATGACTTGCCTGATACATGTATACTAACCTGTTACTGTTCCTGTTATTTTGTCTCTGATCTTGCTTACCTGTTACTGTTCCTGTTCATGTTATTGTATCCGCTATCATGTTACCTGTAGACTTTGCTACACTACCTGATACCTATGGTGGCATACTACTCATGCACATGTACACCTTGCATCACATATAGTCTGCTTTGCATTGCTTATATGCTATTGAGACACAATACAGTAGCATGTTCATTTACAATCACTACCACGTTCACTGCTTTTACTTCACCACTAGCAAATTCATATCTATTACGTCACCACTAGACAATATTATTTATGATATAACCTGGACATGATTAGAGACATGACCCGATAATTACATATTTTTATTTGTCTACTGCTTATTACTGTTACCACATCATATCTTATATCTTATTATCGTGCTTGTATTATTATAGTATATTCCTGCCTTCTTCATTTTACCACTCACTAGGTCGCTTTCTGACGACCCTGGGTTTGCATGCCCAGATTGGAGATCCGAGTTACGATAGCTTCAGAGAGTGCCTTGGAGTCACATGGGAGATTCCGCATCAGGACTATTCATAGGTATTTTAGTGTTTTATTTCTGTTATCTTATTTATCCTTGTTTTTATATCTGTTATGATCGCTGACCTCTTTCTGCAGGTATTCTTGTACTGTTTTCATGCTGGACCTCATATCTATATGGAGGTATTGTACTGTACTGAGGCTTAACGTACGCGTGAGGTTGTTTTCACCTCGCGTATGTACGTCGCCATAACGTCTCCGTATCCTTGGGATCGGGGCGTTACAGCAGGGGGGCTGCTGCCCCCTGCTCACGCCCAGGCCAGGCCGGGCCTGGCCTGGCCTGGCGCCTCTACCTGGCTGCGGCCAGGGAGGCGCAAGGGATGCGCCGGTCGTCGTGGCCGGCGCAGGCAGGGGTGGCCTCCGGCCACCCCAAAAAGGGAGAATGGAGGGGGCTGCTGCCCCCTCCAAGCCCGCGCACAGGGGCCAGGAGGCCCCCTGGCCGCGCCCAGGCCGCCGGCGTCGCGCCGGCGGCGATCAGCCCCCACCGTGGGGTGCCGGAGGAGGGAGGAGAGGTCCGGCGACGATGAAGGTCGTGGCTGGATCTAGGGGGAGGAAGAGAAAAAGGAAGAAGGAAAAGAGAAAGAAAAGGAAAAGAAAAGAAAGGAAAGAAGGAAAAGAAAAGAGAAAGGAGAGGGAGATGGCCGGAGTTCGGGGTTTCCTCGCTGGCGTCGTGGTGGCCGGAGATGGTGGCCGGAGCGCTGGGTGGCTCGGTTGGGGCATCAGCCACCCAATGAAGAAGAAGAAGAAGAGAAAAGAGAAGAAGGGAAAGAAAAGAAAAGGAAAAGAAAAGAAAAAGAAAGGGAGAGAGAAAGTGATAGGGATTGATGGATGGGAGAGAGATGGGGGCTGGTGTCGCCCACGTGGAGGGGAGTGGGCTGGAGTTGGTGGAAGAAAAGAAAAGGAAAGAAAGAAAGAAAGAAAGAAGAGATTAGAAAAATAATAATATTTTAATATAGTTGAGAAATATCGACTGTTCCGGAAAATCTCCAAAAATACCCAGAGGTAAAAAACGTCATCCTGAGGAATAATATGAAATCGGTTTTCAGAAATAAAATCCCGTTTTCAAATTAAAAATCTGGAAGTCAACCGCCGATACCGGTGTACACCGGGTCGGTCGGATCTTGATAATTCCGAAAAATCCCAGAAAATGTATTAAAGAAAAAAATATGATTTTAAGAAGTAAAGTGAAAGCGGAATTCAGAAATTCAATTCCGATTGTAAACTAAAAATTTTGGAATCAACCAGCGATACTGGCCGACACCCAATCCGGTGGAATTTTCATAAATTCATAAAATCCTCAGAAAAAGTATTTAGGTGAGAAATGTGATTTTAAGAAATAATGTAAAAAGACACTTCTAATAATTCTAATCCATTTATAAATTAAAATTTCGGGAATCGGTCAGCGCACTGGTCGACACCGGTTTTTGAAGATTTTCAATTTAATTCAGGAAAATTCCAGAAAATCATAGAAAATCTAAAATATTGGAAAATGATGTTTAAAACTAAAATCGGTCAAATCTAAATATCAGAAAGACCAAATCGAGTAATACCCTAGGATCGGGTCCTCGGTTCAGACTAGGGCTGACTCCGGGTCCGTGAATCTGGATCCAAGACAAAACGATCATAGAAATAATTCATAATACAAAACAAATACAGGAAGTAAATCGAAAAATACGATCGAAAAATCTGAATACGCAACTAGTACGTATTCTGGGAGCGGGGTGTTACAAGTATGATTACATGTATCATTTCATGAGGTACTAGTGAGTGTTCACTTTAATTATATAGCTTACTTGAGTGCCATTTAGTATCTTTTCACGTGTTAATTGTTCGACGTTGTTGATTCAGGATTAGTTGTGGTATACCCGTGGACTGTGACTTTTTTCGATCTATAGATTGACTAATCTAATTCATATTTGAGGACAAATAGCATTACTCATGTGTAGTATTTATCGGATAATTATTTGGTGAACTGAAACATGCAAGATAATTACATGTTGATTGATTAGTGAGTCGATGAGGGCTAAATTGTCAGGCATTAGTTTCTTATATGTTTAGTGGTATATAGAGTACTTGGTAGTTCTTGATGTTACTTTATTGATATTGAGCATCATATGTATATAGTTGATCTTAGTATTGTGATATGAGACTTATGTCATTTCATGTGTAACAGTTTCAGATTCAAATTTAGTGGTGATAAATCTTAGAATATACATTGATTGCTCTTGAGGTTCATTGGCTCATGAATAAGATTAAAGATTCATATTTTATGTGGAATACTTATGAGACTTGATATTCATGTACTTGACGATAATTAGATGAGGATTTATTGTATTCTGAGAGTGTATTATGTATGAAGTTACCTTATTAAAAGATTGATCTTCTGATGCTTGGACTGATATGGACTTAGTTAGAGATAGAATTGATTGACATGAGGATTGGTGTTCGTTTCAGAGGATTTTGATCGAGATTGAAGTAGTAGGATCCGTAGTTGCGGATATTCCCTATTTTATCCCTGATTATACTGTTTGAGTATTGATGTCTTGTTGATGTTGATTATCAGATGTAGAGGCATCTTAGATTTCATCTTGCTTGAGGAGTAGATATAGATTGGTTTGACTTGACCTGGTGGCATTTTTATGCATAATTGACTAGTTAATTGGATTTCTAGATCTTGTGTTTGAACTTAATGAAAGTGAGAATGTATGATGGTCATAATTAAGATTGGATAGTGATGATTGGTTGGATATAAATGAGTATGTATTTTATGTATTGCGACTTGAATATATCGATGACTTTGAGGATCTGAGTTGATTAAATATCTTGCCCGGATTATTATATTCATGCCAGCAGGTCATTACTTATTCTGGATATCATGATTTACCTAAAAAACTTGATTGATTATACATGACATCTACCTGATAACTATAATATTCATGTTACCATAGTTGCTGAAAAAATATTGTTATACGGTAACAACACTCTCATGTTATACTTGTTACATGTCCTGTATACCGGTATCATGTTCACTGACATTATATATATCATGTTATACTGGTATCTTGATTACACATGTTTGATGTTGTTACCCATCGAGTTATCCCAGTGGTCTAGATAATATGTATATTAAATAATCTTGATAGTCTAAAAGCCTGATATTAAACAACTTACACTGGGATTAGGAGATTGATTAAAGAGATAAGTCTGTATTTTGGGTGGACCTAGGATATAGGTTATGTAGCCAAAAGAGGTTTCCACTGCAGGATTCCCGGGGTGACTGGCACCCCATCCTGTTCTTGTTCCTATTATACATGTTATACATGTCCTTGCGGTAGGCCTGATTCAGCGCCAGGAGTCTAGGCTGTGGTCCTGGGTATGCACAGAACCCACCTAAAGTATGGACAATGTCTCCAAAAATTAATTTCAATAACTTAGGACCCTGATTGACATGTGTGATACGCGTAGTATGAGATGCGCCTATTACAGGTGGCAATTGGTATTCATTAACATAATCATAATAACCTGTTCATAATGTACTGAAATTGGTTGTCTTTACCTGATAAATGTATGTATGTTAGACACCTGATGTTACACCTGACCTGATAGGACCTCTGACTCTAATACAAACCGACTCTACCCGCTTGATATATCAATTGTGATAGACACCTGATTGAATACCTGAATAGACACATACTCTATTGTATGCTATCTACATTACTGTTTATTTACTTATTCAAGTCGTTTCTTATTCCAGTTTATACGATTATCATATGTTCACATTTATATGCATGTGCATTTTTCCAGTTTATTCTTACACATTCACTAGGAGTTCTGACTCACTGGATTTGCATATCCAGATCTGTGACTATTTATTTCTGATCAGGTTTTTGGAGAGGATCACAAGCATCTCGAGGAGGCAGAGTTCTCTCTTACTCGATCATCTTTTTTCGGTATTTTCTGTCTCTTCTTTATTCCATCGTTTTCATGATTTTATGCATTGAACTCATGCTTATTCCATTTTTTTTTCATATGTCATCATGTGTGGATGTTTATATGTGACATTGCAGTGATATTGATTTACTATAGTGATTTTATAGTTTGTTCAAGTCACTTTAGGCTTAGCGTGTATGCGTGGGGTATTTTCCCCACGTATATACGTTGCTGACTCTCGTCGCGACTTTGTTTCCACATATTTTGATAAGCGGGGCGTGACAGGAGAGAAGCATTCCTGCTTCTGTCGCCGACGGAGGCCCGCCACCTCTACCCGCCGATGCCCCGCCGCCGTTTACAAAGGAGATAACTTTGACAATAGTTTGAGGTTGGAGTTGGGAGGAGCTTGAGAGACAAGTGCCCTGGTACAGCATGGACCCGTGCCCGGCATCGACGAGAGAAATGGGGAGGCAGAGGTCAGAGTTCCTGCTGTACTTCGATGGGCCGGAGCCATTTCGGTGCACAGTGAGGGCCGAGGAGATTCTGTACTTGCCGAGCACGTGGTTTCATCATGTGAGGCAGGGTCCAGATGAGAATGGGTGAACTATTGCCATCAATTACTGTTAAGGAGTAGTAGCATACTAGCGTTTGATGATGATTGGAATTATGGAAACTTGTTGGTTGATTTGGGATAATTTTGCCTTTTTTTTTTGACAGGGTATGAAATGCAGTTAGATATCAAATAGGCATGTTCAAACTGATCAAAAGAGGTTTTCTTTTGTGACTCATATAGAAACTTTATCTGTCCGTCTATCCGTCTTTATCTGTGAGAGAGACCACCTCTTTCTTCTTCTCTCAGCTCTCCTCTCTTTCTTCCTCCTCCTTCTTTTTCCTGATTGATCGGTTGATTTTTCACCGACAACGGCGGTATGCTCGTTAAACTTCCTGCAGTCAATTGATTTCCCTGTTGAAACTCATGATAGTGAGTCTTTGACGAGCATCTGTGAGAAGGTAACGAATCCGAGGGAGGATGAGGATTCAGAACCGGAGTCAATCAGATAGGCATTGCCAATTTTTCATCAGTATTGCTGAGTCAATTCGTGGTGCTGAATTTGGAACTGAGTATTGATGAATCTGGAAGTGAAGATTAGTGTTTTACCTAGAGCAGCATTTTTGTGTGGAGATAATTAGAATCAGTTAGTTCAAAAGTCTGCAGTTTAGTCAAAGCATGGATGTATATGTATATACTAAAATGATGAGACCATGTGGAGCTTACCATAGAATTTGTTTTTTTAAGCTAGTTATTTGTTAGGTGAAGAGCCCCTTCCATTCTCTGAGTCGCTTGATAAGTTCTCTGCCATATTGCATACCACCGTTGAAGTTAAATCTAGTTATTGTCTACCAGAAAAGAGAGAATTAATTCAGTATGTCACAATCAGCACGAAACAAAATGATAATAAGAATCCGATAAATCTGGGAGTGAACAAAGTGCTTAGTAGTTTACAGCTGAACAAATTGTAATAAGAATATGATGGACAGTTGCCTGAAAATACCATCTGCAGTTCGGTCTGAGGTTTTTGTACAACAAACCAACAAGATATATGTGGAAATAAGGATGTTAATTAACTCGAAAACTTGCTTAGCAGGAAAAAAAAGAAAAGAAAAAAGAAAACATTATCAATCACAAGTCAACAAACAGTTAAGACTTGAGAGCTATCTGATTTTACTCTTCAAAGTTCAAATAGCTAATATTGTTGAGTAGATTGCATTAACAAGTACAGTGGAAACCAAAAACTCGTTCATTACATAGAGACTTTGCGAGATAGATAAGGCTAATCTACAAATGTTCTGTTACAGCAAAGGAAGCAGCAAGACATCAAAAAAAGGAAAACAGTGTCTGCTATTTGCATATTTACAAGCATAAACATTGTTTACAGTTCTTACCCCCGCCTCGGTTCACTACTGTCCTTGCTTCTCAGCTAGTTTTCGTTGAATGAAGAATACTGAAATGCGTCTCTAACAGCAGATGCAGCTGCCAAATAGTTAAGTGTCTTCCTCAAGGTTTCTTTCTCCCTCTTGAGCCGAACAGCTGTGTCCTCCAATTCTAGGAGAGCTTGCTGCTCTTTACGGGCACCCTCAAAGGTGCTCGCTACAAAGAAAGAGATGGAGTTGGAAGAGATTCCTTCGAAGATCCTTAGCTTCTTTTTCTGGTTTGTCATTAAGCTTGTTGGACAGCCTGATCACATCCTTCATGCAAGTCTCCACCTCACAAGCAAGCGACTCCAAATCTTGTTGTCCATTCACAGAAGGTCGATCCTCCAGCCACTGGACCTGTGCTACCAGATACGGTTTCCTCTGAACCAGGTCGACAACTCGGAACCTCTCCTGACCCTTGCAGATGATGAAGAAGCGATCATCCACGAGCCTTTCATGCTTCACCACTTCTCCCACGCATCCGACATCAACTGTCCCACTGGAGCCATCTGAATAGATGATGCCAAATCTGAGGTCACCTTGGAGAAGAGTATGCATCATTATTCGGTACCTGAACTCAAAGATCTGCAAGGAAAGTGTCGCACCAGGAAAAAGAACCGAAGGAAGTGGAAAGAGGGGGAGTTCTACTAGCTTGTTTGAATCTGACAAGTCAGCTTGGTTCCAATCTGAAGAGGAGCATTTCAGAACAGGTACTCTACTCACCTTTCTCTGAGAATAAACTGACATAAAATCAATGACCTTGAGAGCATGGCCAAAATCACCTACAGAAAGGAATCGAGGTTTACAATGTTTGATTTTGGTATTGATGGTTGAGGAAGTTGTGTAAACTGAAGCTGAAGAAGTGTGATATCTATCAATCCGTTTCCCTCTTGAGCACAGTAAGTGACAAGCATGAAGAGCCATAGTCTTAGAAATCTAGAAAGAAATGCCTGAACAACCCCCTCTGAGTGATTGCAACACTGTCGGATGGAAAGATAATGCGATTATGTGTCCTTTGAAGAGATTAAAGGAGAACATTAGGGTATATAACAAGATAGGGGATACAACTTGGGGTTTCAGAATAGATAGCGTCAATTAATCAATGATGCAGAAAGATCTGTAAAGGAGATGAAGCTTGAGTGAAAATCTGAATCCTTCAAGAATCTTCTTCTGTCTGCACCAAAACCAGCATGCACTTTCCCTGTTAAAAGGAACAATTTACATATATTGTAATTTTCAAAGAGGACAAATTAGTTGGCAGAAAGACAATCGAAGAAAACATAGCATGGGCAGTAGAATTGTGCGTAAAGATGAACAGTTTCTAGCAGCTATTTAATATTAATAAAATTGGATGGATTCTCCATTATTGCACTCTGTGTTACAAAGAATAGGTCTCTTATAACATACTCCTCCACCGACACTTCATTGTTTCCCGCCCATCTCTCCCCAAAATTTTGTAATACTGCACTTATTCTACATTACAGATGACTCAATACACACAGACGCACACACACACTTGCACACCCAGACACTATATAGCATAACTCCACAAACACTTCATAGCTCTGATTCAACTCCATCTCTTTTAGAATCTCGGATGAAGCATATAGACACATACAAATGCAGAGCAAAGCTATGATTGCATATGTACATAAATGATATTTGGTTTGGTTTTTTTTTTTTTTTTTTTTTTTTTTTTTTTTTTGGGGGGGGGGGGGGGGGGGGGGGGGGGGGGGGGTGCGGGGCAGAGCAAGAAAACTCTTGTCAGTATTTGATCCGGAAACGGACTCGCAACCAAGACTCACAGAATATGGCATTAGAAAATTGGCAAGCGAGATGGAATCATGGAATTCCCAAAATTATGGAAAGAGCCATCCTCTAAATTCTCAACCTGAATTGATAGGAGCAATCATAATTTTCTACCAAATCCAATCCAATGCTAAATTTAAACACAGGTTCCGGAATTTAACAGGCTAATTGGAGTAGGAAGCCTAAGTTATTTGCTACCGGTTTAAGACACTTTAAGCTTACTGAACTAAGAACGACACTTCAAATTCCCCCTTAGACTATATAAAATATCCATCTGAACAGATAATATTTGATACTACAACTGCACAGGTGTCAGCACAATGTGGTTCAGTAAGAATACCAAAAAAGGAATGTTGTTTTCTGTAAATATGCCGACACACATCTAATAGGTTGGCGTAATCTTGGGTTTGTTTAGTTTGATTGGTTTGGATTAAAATTAGCTTGATTTGTTTGGGTTTGGAAAAGAATTGAGCTTGCCTCATATTTGATTAGTTGTTAATAACAATTTTTTTTGTTAATCAGTTAGTTATCTAGACTTGTTTCTTGGTTGTTACTGTGTCAATTTTATTTGTTATTATCGATGTAAAGCCTACAAAATTGTTCAAGATGTGTGCAATTAAATTTAGGTGAATGAGAATAATTTGAGTTTAATTGCTAAAGTTGAGGCCTCGTATTTTTCCCCCTTCTATTACTTCTTCCTCCCCGGATTACACCATTGGTTACCAGAGCCCTTCACTCTGCCTCTTTTCACTTATCTACTCATTCTTTCACTCTCCTTTGAAGAATGAGTCATTATTCTAGAGTGCAAGTTTGATGACCTCAGACTCATCAAACATAGACTTCCGTCCCAGTTACATTTTTCACGGTTCTTATCGTCAATGTTGCATTACCACCAACTCTTAATGTGATATTCCACTATCTTCCACTACCATGGACAACATGCAAATTCAATTCACGTAGTGCTGATTCAAAATGATCTAAAACTGATGCTTCTTAAAGCTAGTCTGAAACAGTGCTAATTGAGGTTCACCTGAATACTGCACTAAAAGAGGTGAAACCACACTGAGCCGAAGCAAACCCAAAGCTACTGTCAATTGAGGCTGATCCGAATATAAAGTCACACCCACTTGCATCAAATTAGCCTCAATCAACACTAGATTTAGATTAGCTTCAATTGGCACCAAGCTGATTTGAATTGACTGAATCTGTGCACATTGTTCATGTAGGAGATGTGAAAAAGTAACTTGTATGGGAAGCTCTCTTCGACGAGTCTAATGTGATCATCAAATTTACGCTCTAGAATGGTGACTCACTCTTAAAGGAGAGTGAGAGTGAGTACAAAAGATATGTTGGTATGAAAGAGAATGTTCAAGGGAAAGAGGCTCAGTAGAAACCTCTAATACTAAATGATGCATCCAGAAAGGAAAAAGAAGAGGAATACAGAAACAAGAGACGCGAAAAATAACAAAGTCTCAAGCTAAGCAAATAATGTTAAATAATTCGAATTTACCTAAACCGATTACAACCATAACAATTTTACCTTTTTATGCCTTTATATTGATTTATGGCCTTTATATTGATGATAACAAATAAAACTGATCTAGATTCTTAAATAATAGCATAACAAACAAATCTGAATAGCTAGCCAATAAACAAGTACTGAATAACAAACAAATCCAAATATTACTAAAGCCAAATCACATATGAACTAAGCTCAAATAACAACAAAAACCTAATTAACCTCAAATCTTACCAATCCAGATCCTAAAAAGCAAATAATCACAATCCACACAAACCAAACAAAACAAACCAAAGATTACGCTATTATCTTAATATGGAAAGAGAAGGTCAAGTCTATAGATTATATAGCTTTTGCAGTTAATATGTCATAGACTTCAATGATAATATTTATAAATCAACATTTCCTCAAGATCTTATGGCCCAGACTATGAGTGCTACCAATTAGTAGTTCTCATGAATCTTATATCATCTTTAACCAGACAGTTAAACAAAAGTCATCAATTGTAGTTTTAAGAAAAGTTATTAAATGCTAAAGAGCAATCAAGTAAAATTATAACCATAATAACAAGAATTGATAAAATAATAATAATTATTGCTCTGAATCACGACATGAGTCCAGGTGATCCATAAATGCTCCTCTTGCTTCCAATTGGACAGAATAATCAACTAAAATAATTTAAGCAAAGATTGAAAATTAAACAAGCAAACAATTAAAGTTGATACTATCACAAGAAGGATTTGTATAAGACATTTGTTTCTCCAGAAAGCAACAATGAAGGCCTGGGATCCCAGGATTCCTGATGCAAGACAGAAGGGAGAGAAACTAGGGTTTTGAAACTTGTGGAAGAAATTAGGTTTGAAGTGGGATTGGGGATGAAGTAATCTACGATTTATAGAAATTGAGAAAAATACAAGATTTAGGCCTCACACCATGATGATTGCTCACCCACTTCATGTATCGTACACGAAAACTTAGAATTAGAGCTTCGCACTCAAGAGAATTGCTTCCCCCATTCTATGCTTCACATAAAAATTCAAGAAACCAATTAAAGTTTCAAATATGTAATTGCTCATTCATTGATCTCCAAAATACATCACATGAGAATATTTATAGACAAAAGCGGCACTACTTGTGTCCTTCTTCTAATCATAAAGAACTCCTAAAAAAAATAAAAGAAAAGATAAAAGAAAAGACCACTCCTACGTAAATCCAATCTCACGTTTTCTATCTCCTACGCGAATAGGTCTTCCAATAACTCGTTGGATCTCTATCATCTCCATCAATTCTCCCCTGGTTGGAAAAAACTCATCCACGAATTATAAAATTTGACATCACGAAACATCTCGACCATAACAGTTTTACTGAAATGGCCTATGTTGCGCGGACACGACAATATTGGACGCGTGAAAAATTCTTAAAATACACACGACATGTATGTCTGACACGCATGTTAGACACATTTTGAATAAAACACGGCTCCATGATAGAAGTGTCAATGCTACATATGTCATGGCTTTGATAGCTATACACTGTAGCAAATCCTCAATTCATAGGAGACATCCTAATCAAAAACCTTGAAAGGATCGTAGTCATCCGGTGTTCATTGTCATTCGGTGATGTCTAACACGAAATGCTAAATTGATGATGACTTGTTTATCAAAGTGGTGACCATCTCTAACCACAATGGCATTGGATCAACCTTTGCTTCTGGCTCGAGTTTGATTCTTAAAGACATTGAAGCAAACACTGCTTCAGGTTTGAACTCAGACTCAATCAGTAGTACTGGAGGTTCAAGCTTGGATTTAATCTCCCGATCGACATTTGAACTTATCAGTTCTGGAATTTATTCTGATACTGATTATGGTGCTTTCTCTATCTCTAGTTCTAGCTCAGGGTCTGACTCCATATCTGGCTCGGGCATAGCTGCTTTCGGCTCTGACTTTTACTCGGACATAACTGCTTTCGCCTCTGACTTTTTCTTGGACATAGCTGGTTCCGCGCATAACTGGCTCCAGATCTAACTTCCTCCCCAATAATTGTTTCCTACCCAGACTTATCCTTCCCAAAAGGCTATGACTTCCATAGGAAGTTGAGTTAGCAATTGTTGCCCCCTAAACTTACGTATGTCTTCCCAAGAGGCTCTGTTCTCTACAATAATCTGATTCAATAGCTTACTATGAATCAGTGTTCTAAAAAACTAGTTATATAACTCGTTATATAATCTAATGCTGACCAATCGTTACGTAATAAGGCTAAAAAATATAATGTTTCATATACTATGGTTATTTTGCCCGTAACGTTCGTTACGTTACGTTATTAACGTAACGCATCGTAATTTACGTTACGGTGCAAGTCGACTTTTTATTAACCCCCCCAATTCGCTCGGTCTAGAACCAAAAGATCCCCTAAAAAATCCTCTTTGCAACCTCGCCGTCATTTTCGCAATCTTGTCGTCGACGCTGAGAAGAAGAAAGAAGAAAGAAGAATAAGACCTACCTCCGGTGGTTCTCCGTCGTGGTGGTTCTCGTCAGCGTTGTCTCCAAGTAGTGGTCCTTCGTCATGGTTCTCGTCAGCGTCATCTCCAAGCAGTGGTTCTTCGTCGCACGTCATATCCAAGCACATGTAAGCTCTCTCTTCTCTCTGTGTGTTCTCTCTCCCTCCAATGTCTCTCTCTACTCTCTATCGGGAAAGAGTAGAGAGAGGTCGGGAGGGGGAGAGAGCAGAGTAAAATATCTAGGGGGAGGGTATAGAGAGATAATTGCTAAAAATATTGGCTGAGATAATATTATCAAAAGATAATTGTTTAAAAATCATGCTTGTTATAGTTTGTTACGTTTGCGTACTTATTATGAAATTTGTTATGTTTGTGAACTTATTATAACTTGTGAATGTAAAAAATTATTGTGATACTTGCTAAAAGTTGTTGTGACTTGCTAAATGTGTTATATATAATTTTGATATTTTTTAGATTTTTTTAAAATTATTTTTTCTATTTATAAAAATTCTTAAATATAGTATATATATTTATTTTTGTTAAATAAATATTAAATCGTGTAACCTACGTTATGCTTTACGTTATAACCGATATTAAGATAATAAAGGAAAAACGTTATTGTCACGTTATCGTTATTTTAAACACTGCTATGAATTATGTCGAAGGGTTGTTTCTCTCGAATCCAACGCCCCGAAAACAACTCAAATTGGACTCTAAATGGCTGAGAAATAGCTAAAAACCAAATCTAATGCTTTACGGGCCTGAATTCTACAAGCGGGTCTTGGTCTGCAAGCGAATCAGGTTCAAATGATGTTGGATCCGAGTTAGATTTGTTACAGCTTAATTTGGGTCGGGTTTTTGGAGATTGTGGATGCTGGTCTGGCGAGTTGCAGACTAGCTGGTCAAATTTGCACCTAACACCCAAAGAGATATGAGAGCAAAGATGGTTGTCAATGATGGAGTCATGTTGCGGCGGTCAACCAGGTGAGAACACACGAGCCGATCAGTCAACGAATCAAGATCGGCGATTGCAAAGGTCGTGATTGAAGCCGGGATATCGACATGACATCAATGACGCCAGGTCAGCAACTCGAAGTTGAATCAAGATCGGGGTCTTTGACGACGACAAGTCATGGTCGGAGAGGTCGATCGAGGGCGTCATGGGTTACTGTCAAGGTTGAGATTGAAGTTAATGATGGATTTTGGGTTCATCAAGTGGTCGGCGATGATCAGATCTCACAGACAAAATTGGAGGCAACTTGGTCCGCGATGACGAGGTGCTTTGGCAAAGATGAGACAATCATGATGTTGAAGAGGGTTTGTGACACTCAGATCTCGTGGGCAAGGTTGGAGGCAGATCTGGTCGGTGTCGTCAACGAGCGGTGGGAGCAAGAGTCGAATCGAAGTCGAGAGTCGAAAAGTTGAAATTGAAGTCGAGGTTGGGTGTCGATGAGGCTGTCGACATGAAGTTGTAATATGATGATGGAGAGGTTTAGGGATAGGGTTTGGATGAGGAAGAAAGAAAATGGAGGCTGAATTTAGGGTTAGGGATTAGGTTGGGGAAGAAAGGTTAAAGATGATGAATAGTAAGTTGCTTTGGTGATTTTCATGAAATTTTAAACAATAACCTTTTTTTCCCCTTTTTGCTGATCAAAGAAAAACTAATGGAGAAGAAGAAAGAGATCTATTTTCTTCCAACGAAAACTATGAATAAAGAAGAGTTCTAAATCTAACCTTTAACGTGTTGAGATTTTTTGTGGAGAAAAATAGAAAATTTAGCTCTTATACCAATTTTGACACATGACATAAGAGAGAGAAACTAGGATTTTGAAACTCAATGAAGAAATTAGGGTTTTAGGTGGGATTGAAAATGAACTAATTTAGGGTTTATAGAAATCAAGAAAAATATAAGATTTAGGCTTCCACCAAGATGATTGTTCACCAATTTCATGCATCACACACGAAGATTTAGAATTAGAGCTTCACACCCAGGAGAACTGCTTCCTACACTTTCAATTTCGCACATAAGGATTCAAGAAAACCAATTAGGATTTCAAATTTTGTAATTGCTCATTCATTGATTTTCAAAATATATCACACAAGAACATTTATAGACAAAGGTCACGTGCACTACCCGTGTCCTTCTTCTAATCATAAAAGAACTCCTAAAAAAAAACTAATAAAAGAAAAGACTACTCCTAATTTTAATCAAAGATTACTCCTACTCCTAATTAAATACAATCTCATGCTTTCTATTTCCTACGCGAATAGGTCTTTCATTAGCTCATTGGATGTCCATTTTCATGAATTCCCCTCCTTGCTTCACATCAGATATCATTGCATGTTTACCTTCTAATGAATACTTAAATGAAGAAAAGGAGGTTAAGCAAGGAGCTATGGGCTAGTCGAATGCACAGCTAAGTATAGGATACTATAAGATACCGATGTGGACATGCAAGATAACGAAAAATCACATATATAGATTCTCCTTGGATATAGAAATTTATTGCTATCATTATCATCATCACCACAACACCACCACCACCACATAGGGGTGTGTTTATTTGTGTGTGTGTGTGTGCGTGCACGCGCACATATTTCAACGCAAAAGGTATTTCACTAATCACTAAAACAAAGTATATAAATAGCATACAACATAAAAGATGAAAATCCATCCCTCACAGTAATGACCTTAGAGTTGGAATGGGAGAGGACTTGTAGTCACCCATCATGATCAAGAACAGCTAAGGACGCAAAAAACAAATTCTCAACCTTGAGCTAGAACAAAGTACAATCAATCCATAATCTGAATTCACCAAAGATAAATGTGAGGAGAGGTTATGAGTTACAAACATGTATTATAGGCAATTTTCTACGGCTACATTGTCCTGTCAAACACATGTTGGCAATCAAAATGGTTGATCCACTCTATTCACGAGGATCTTTATGTCAAAAGTCGTATTTGATGGAAAATCAAAAGGCATAGAAATCTTTCTCCAATACATCAATGTAATGGTTGAAAAATGATGGTATTCTAATGATAGAATAAATGAGCCTGCTTGATTCGTGGGTGAAATGCTGATTTCTCACATGCATCTTCCAAGGCAAGAAGAGCATCGTGAAATGGATTGATATCCATCAGGGTGGGGAGCCATGATTTTTTTGGAGCCCCTATAGGAATCTTCTACACTGGTGCTTACACCGTTTTCACACGCATGCACGCAGATTCTCAGATGAATGTCAAAAGTGGGGGAAATGAGAGGTTATTGCTAGAATGGGGACAAATAAGAGATGGCCAGTCCCTTTCACCTGAAACAACAAGCCATGTGTTTTTCCATTGCGAGGTTGCGTGACAATTAAGGCAGAAGGTGATGGAATTTGCTACATGGCATGAAAATTTCACTTCATTACAAGAACTCAAATGTTGGTTAAGAAAGAGACATTGATTTCTAAGATGCATTTAAAGTGTGAGAAATGGTATTTTTTTGCACATTTAGCTCTATAGGAATGAAATTTATTTCTCTTCAAGTACCCTTCATGTAATGAGAACTTTACCTTTAAGCATTTAATTGTGGAGCACACAATTTCAGAAAATTGGCAGTTGCAAAGGGGTATACATAACTTCCTGGTTCAAGGAGGCAAACATTTCTTTTTCAATTATTCAGCCAAAGCTACAGAGTACTTCCTCAATTTGGATGGCAGAAAATAAATCTTTACACTTCAAGGTTGTGAATATCGGCCGATACGGCCGAAATATCGATTTTGAGTCAATACCAATACGATATGATGAAAAAAATCCAGTCGTATCGGTTTGAGCCGATATTGGCCAATATCGACTGATATTGCACTTTTTGTTTTCTTAGACTTTCTTTCTTAATGAATAGAGTTTGGAATTACTCTTTCTACTTTTGCTATCGTTTAGTTGAAACTTTGCTTCTATTTATTGTTTATAGTGTTATGTAACTTTCTTAAGACTTGGTTTGGTACTTTTTGTTAGAAACTTGGAATAATCAGTTATGCTTTTTGTTGTGTTATATTATGTTATTAATAGGAACTTGAGACTTGAGAATGTTTATTAAATATTTATACTTTATGATGCTCTTTTTTTATGCATGTTTTGTTTAATACTTTATCTACGTTGCTAAGGGTAGATTGAGAATTGGAATGGGTAATATTTTTTTATATCTCCTTTTGTTTATATATATCAATTTATATGTATTTTCTTATTCATATGCATTTTATTGTTTTTTGAGGTAAGTCTATTACTTAAAGATTTAAACTTAAAGTAAGAATTTCATCTTTTATTCTTTTTTTTCATGCATCTAACTTGTAAATTGTTCGTAGATCGCTTATCTTAAATATTTTATATGCATATTGTCACATATTTATTGAATAGATGGCAAAAAGAACTTTACAATTACCTTTAAATAATTAACATATATAAATATATATACACACACTTGTATCATTCCGGAAGGATTCGAGGCCGAATCCTTGCTAGTCAAGTAGGACCTTACGACATCCGAATGCAAGATCTATTCCATTGAAGTTGATCTACATTATTTCAAGTAACTAAAAGTCAAAAATATATATTTTGAATACTTTTGAACATCCATAAAGTAGGCACAAATGGACGACCGAAAATAGTAATTGCTTAGATCTATGTCTTTAGACATACAAATTCTCGATTCAACCATTTCATCATGATCTAAACACTTAAAAACCTTACCACACCAATTTTTATTAGATTTCAATATTCTACATTGTTAAACTAACCAACTCACTATTTCGATCGCCCATTTTGCGCCTACTCGATGGATGGGCAAAAAGTATTCAAATTCATGATTTTAGTTTTTAGTTACTTGAAATAATGTAGATCAACTTCACAGAATGGATCTTGCATTCGTATATCGTAGGGTTGTATTTGAGTGGGAAGGATTCGGCCTTGAATCCTTCCGATATATATATATATATATATATATATATATATTATATATATATATATATATATATATATATATATATATATATATATATATGATAGAGAGAATATAGAATATTCAATATCCAATATGGACATCCGATATGATCCCATATCCCCGTTAGATCATCCGATACCCAATATCTCATATGAAAGACCCTCAACCGATATGAACCCAATATCCGATATTTAGAACCTTCTGAAACTTTCCCCCAAAAAATGAATAAATGTATAAACAAGTCTCGCTGCTGATAAGTACAATAAAGGTGTAGCATGTTAGTTTGTGGAAAGTTGAAGTCATGGTTTTAGATGAATTAAGCCATGATATCCAAACTCCAGAAATGACCACGAAGAGGAAGGAAGAAGCATAATGGAAGATCACAATTTTCAATCATAGTTTCTCTCACAATTTCAGATTAACTTCCATTTGTTCAGCCTGTTTTTATAGGCTATACAAAATTTTAAAGAAAAAAGGATAAAGGATTACATAATAAATCTTACCCTGATCGAGCAACCAATCAGCGCAAAAAAATCCCTAAAATAGATAAAATAGAGGAAGAAAACACCCAAAATAGCTAGTCGTTCGACAATGATCTCTGAGGAGAAAATTTTTTGTCGGTTGAGGGCCTGAGGCCGCCCAATAACAGCAGTGAGTACAATAGTGTTAGGAGAGGAAAAGAGTCAAGCCGATATCCCTCTCCCCTGTATTCTTACATCCTCCATTCCAATAGTCTAGATTAAAAGTATTTTGGTATCCTCATTCTCACTTTCTAAGTTTGTTTCTTGTAGAAGTTGCAACACTTCAAATTATAGCATGAGCTAAACTACAAATTAGTCCTCAACAAAATTATACATGTAAAGATTGAATACATTGATGAATTAGAGAGTTTACACCGAATCCCATCTATTTTGTCCAATCCCGTTCTCTTTTTCTTCTTCTTTTTCCCCCCTATTTAATTTGTCTATTGCCAAGTTTCTCTGTATGTTGCTGCTAGCATCTGGCTTTAATTACATAAAATTTCTTCAAACAGACATCATAAACGCCAGGTGAACTTCAGAAAAGATGAAACTTTAAGTTAGAACAATCATGCGCTGTGTTGAGTGCAAAAAGTTAGATAAAGTCTACAAGAAAATCAAAAGGCAAGTAAATTACGGTGCTCTCAGAATAACAAATAAATATTTGGTTACCAGCAAGTGAAGTGAAGCAGATCTCTCAGTTCCTAAGAACACCACAGCGCTGGCGATGAACGAATCCACAAAGAGGGGGGGAGAGAGAGAGAAAAGAAAGACAAAAACTTTTGGGTTCAGTGGGAGAGGATAAGCCCTAAAATAAAAAATTAGAAAGATGAGCAGTAGATTAGATACGGCGAGAGAAGCAGATGAAATAATCACGGCCCAGAGAAAAGAGGCGAAAAACACCTGTTTCAGAATCTTGTACCCAGAGGCGTCCACAGAATTATCCAGACGCTTTGCGCACCCACTTTGACACCCAAACAAAAGTACAGACTCTCTCGATGCTTTTCGGTCACTTTATTGGTCAGGGTGTCGGTTCTCGGGGTGGGATAATTACGGGTGCGGGTATCCCGGGGAAATCCTATCGCTTTTAACTGCTTATATAATAAGTGGCAATTGATTTTTGATGATAATTTCTTGACCACTTATCATGCTGACAAATGATAATTGATAAGTTGATACAGATGGTTCAAAGACATGGGTAATATTTCTGGTGCTAAAGTCTTTATTACGGAGTGAAAATCGGGTCGGGTTTGATCCAAACCTGCATTGGCCCCTTGATTTTTTTCAGACCCGCAATGGCCTCAATAACCGTCGGGTAAAACTATTAGCAAAACCTCCTTAGATTTGGATCACCTAAAAGCCCAACACATACCTGTTTGAAACTCGTATCTTCATATTAAGTTATGTATGTATTATTCTCGACCGTTCATCTCTATGGATGAACAGCTAGGATTAGTCTAGATCACTTGTGTACAAAACTATAGAGAGAGTAGTACACTGGTGATGCCCTAGCGACCTTGAATTCTTGTTTTCTCAACTTGCCTCTCTTTATCTATCGGTCTCTCTCTGCTCTCAGATCCATACTCATATCTCGATGCCAAAAATTTAAGCAACACCGAAGTATTGAACTCATTGATGCAAATTGCGATTATTTCTTTTATGGAGTCAACTGGATTGATCAATTGTATTTCCGACGATCTTCTATAAACATATCAATTGGTGGTCTCCCTCATGACACCGTGATTAAGACCAATTTTGATGGTTTAGTAAAGAGCAAGTTAGTGACTGGGGTAAGTGTTTTTTGTCAGGATGTTGTTCATTTAGTTAAAGGTTGGACATTTACTGTGTGAGGAGAGGATCTAAAAGAATAGATGATAAGGTTTTTTTATCTCATTAGAGACTGCAGCAACAGAAGAAACGAGTAGTTGAAGGCCGTTGTCGTTAGGCTCCTTGTGGTTGTCGACAATCGATACGTGAATACACCAAATAAGGACTCATTTTGTCAGTCTATCGACAACTATTGTATAACTATCAACAGCTGTGACTCAGTCTGTCGACAGACGTTGTTCAGGCTGTCGACAGACGTTGTATATGTAACGCCCCGATCCCGCGATACGGGGACGTCACTGCAACGTAATACGTAGGTCAGAACTACCCTCCCGTATATACGCTAAGCATCAGTACAAACAAGAATCAGAGTACGGAAGCGAATGGTGCATTATACATTCCAACACATATATACAATTACAAAGTTATCACCAATAGTGATCTAATATTACATGAATATCATATCACTAATATGCGCAAATGCGAGAATACAAAAGATATACATATATGAACAGTATAAAAGGTGTCCACATACATGTATACAAGGAAAAGTACAAGTATGAATAGAAAAGGACACTCACGAGTTTAAAAAGGAAAACTCGAGAGACTCACAGGGGCCTGGAAGGATGTGGCTCTGGACGGTCGGCTGAAGATCCACGCTACTGCTGCGTTTCTCTGAACACACGCTCCTAGCTCCAAGACCTGGACGTGAGAATCCAGGGGAGTCAAATGATACTCCCCAGGCGAGTGTAGAAGCAAAACCAAGTGGTGAAGCAGGGTGAGCACAATAATGTATATATATCAAGAAGGAAATACTCATGAGGCAGATAGGATAGGGCAGGTAAGAATAGACATGGCATGAGAATCATAAACAGGGAATCCGAATAAAACCAATCCGAACTACCATAATACTCATAAAACACGAAATCCGATATAAAGTCCCGGAGAATCAAATACGGTAAGGCACATCACAGATTCATAGCTATTTAAGATGTAGGCTTTGGTATGCGTCCCATTCCACATACCTCTACTTACAACTTAAAGGCCGGTTATTATGACACTTTATTATTACTCGTCTAACCATATATCTAGGTATGTGTCTCGGTATATATCCCAACTCACATACTTCCATATATAGAAAGTCGAGGTTGTTATTGGAAATAGCGGTTGTATCGACGAACTATGTTTACAGTGGGTCCCGTGCTTGCCCGGACCACGGTCAGGGTATTCCGCGCATGGAGACGGAAACAGCCGCGAGGCCTATCCAGGAGGGACTTATGAATGCCCTTTATAATAATGAAGTAAGGAAATAAGGTAGCCAGCTCTCCCCTCGGTCCCCTGGAGTACCACAGGTCAGACCGGATATAAAGTGCACAACCTAATGCCACTGTAAACACGAACACATATCGATATCCGCATGTTTCCCCCGACCCAATACAAGTTGGTACTTTTTAAGGTTTAATAGTTTAATTATCACTTTACGGGAAAAACAGGAAATAAACATGATCAGGAATTCAGGAGTACATAAGTACTATATAATCAGGTCACTGCATGTAAAGCAGGAAAACAGGTCACTGATCATGATACAGGATAATAAGTCAAGTTCCCGTAAGAATGATAATCACAAGTCAAATATATCATGCTGGGTATAAAGTGATAGCATGATAGGATGGTGATATTAGCAAGCAATCAAGCATATAAGAGATTGATAATAATCAGGTGGCAAGTTATGTCAAGAGATTGATAATAGTCTGGGTAAGTCAGGTCATACCAATAGGGTCTTGCCATAGAGCATGCCAGTGGTCAGGTGATATACACTAGATGTCAGGTGATATACATGTGTTAAAAGGAAGCACGAAACTGACGGGTCTAAGTAATGGCAAGTGGTAACATGGAAGTGACTCAAAGTCCAACGACCACGAAGGGTCGGCCACGCATGGTATATGATAAAGAAGTAAGCATATCAATAGCATGGCACAAGTACAAGATAAAACTACCCTAATATAAGCAATAGCAGGGCAAGAGATAACATATCAGAAACCAAGAGCACAACGACCACGAAGGGTCTGCCACGCATAGTATGAAAACAGTAAAAGATATAAGGAATAAAGTATATGAAAACATGAGGCGAAATACTTATCGTCCCGACGAAACGGAACACAAGAGAAGAGCGAGAGTACTCGCCTAAATCCTCAAAGCGCCGAAAGATCCGAAATCCACGAAATCCGGGGCACGCCACAAAACCTGATATAAATATGTAGAGTGAAGAGGAGAGAGAAAGTGAAGAGAGAGAAAGAGAGAGAAATCTAGAGAGAGAAAGGAGTTTTCTAGAGAGAGAAAGTCTAGAGAGAGTAAATGGGATTTCTAGAAAGAGAAACTAGAGAGAGAAAGAAAGTTTTAGAGAGAGAAAGTGGGATTTCTAGAGAGAGAATCTAGAGGGAGATTTCTAGAGAGAGAAAATCTAGAGAGAGGGGAATCTAGAGAGAGAAAACCTAGAGAGAGAGAGTGATTTCTAGAGAGAGGAAGGGATGAGAGAGAAAGAGAGAGGGAGAGAGAAATCTGGAGAGAGAGAGAGAGAGGAGAGGTTGCAGTGAGAGAGAGAGAATGGGAGAGAGAGAGAGGAGAGAGAGAGAGAGTTGCAGTGAGAGAGAGAGAATGGGAGAGAGAGAGGAGAGAGAGAGAGAACAGAGGAGAGAGAGAGAGAACAGGGGAGAGAGAAAGAGAGAGAGAGAGGGAGATGAGAGAGAAGAGAGAGATGAGAGAGAGAGAGAGGGAACAGAGAGAGAGAGAACAGGGGAGAGAGAAATCTGAGAGAGAGAGAGGATCGGCGGCGGTCTCGTGGGCGCCAGCAGGAGAGGAAAGAGAGAAGAGGGAAAAGAAAAAGGAAAAAGAAAAGAAAAAGGAAAAAGAATAAAAATAATAAATAAATAATAAATAAATAAATAAAATAAAATAAAAAAAGATGGGAGATGGTGAGGTGGAGATATTTGTTGATGAGGTGGAGAAAATGGAAGTGTGTGGAAGTTGGTGGAAAAGGAAGGAAAGAAAGGAAAAGAAAGAAGGAAAGATTAAAAATAATAATATAATAATAAGGTTGAAAAATCGACTGTTCCCGAAAAATCCCCAAAATACCCGGAGGTAGAAAACATCATCCTGATGAATAATATGAAATCAGTTTTCAGAAATAAAATCCCGTTTTCAAATTAAAAATCCGGAAGTCAACCGCCGATACCGGTCTACACCGGTCGGCCGGATTTTGATAAATTCTGAAAATCTCAGAAAATGTATAAAAGAATAAAATATGATTTTAAGAAGTAAAGTGAAAGCGAAATTCAGAAATTCAATTCCGATTGTAACTAAAAATCCTGAATCAGTTACTTACCGACTCCGATGGAATTTTCATAAAATCATAAAATCCTCAGAAAAAGTATTTAAGTAAGAAATGTGATTCTAAGAATTAAAGTCTAAAGGACCATCTAGAAATTCCTAGCTGTGTGTGAATTAAAAATCCTGGAATCGGTTATCTACCGACTCCGGTGGAATATCCATAATTCGTAAAATCTTTAGAAAAAGGATTTCGGTAGGAAATATTACTGGCCGGAGAGGGACCGATTTCCCCTCTCCTCTCTCTCTCTCAGATCTCTCTCTCCCCTCTCTTTCCTCTCTCCCTCTCACTCTCCTCCCCCTCTCTGTTGGGGTGGCCGGCGGCCACCCCAGCCTGCGCCGGCCACGGCGGCCGGCGCAGCTGTTCTGCGCCTCCCTGGCCGCAGCCAGGGAGTGGCCGAACCAGCCCAGGCCGGCGGCCTGGGCTGGCGTGGGTAAGGGGGGCTGCTGCCCCCCTGTCCCCCCTCTCTCCCCTTGGGGTGGCCGGCGGGGCCACCCCTGGCCGGCGGCCCTCCGGTGGCCGCCGGCGCCGCCTCTGCAGGGCCGCGGCCAGGCCCCTGGGCCTGGCCGTGGGCTATTGGGGGAGGGGGCAGCAGCCCCCTCCTGCTCTCTCTTTCTCTCTCCCCTGTTCTCTCTCTCTCTGTTCCCTCTCTCTCTCTCATCTCTCTCTTCTCTCTCATCTCCCTCTCTCTCTCTCTTTCTCTCTCCCCTGTTCTCTCTCTCTATGGGGAGTATCATTTGACTCCCCTGGATTCTCACGTCCAGGTCTTGGAGCTAGGAGCGTGTGTTCAGAGAAACGCAGCAGTAGCGTGGATCTTCAGCCGACCGTCCAGAGCCACATCCTTCCAGGCCCCCTGTGAGTCTCTCGAGTTTTCCTTTTTAAACTCGTGAGTGTCCTTTTCTATTCATACTTGTACTTTTCCTTGTATACATGTATGTGGACACCCTTTTATACTGTTCATATATGTATATCTTTTGTATTCTCGCATTTGCGCATATTAGTGATATGATATTCATGTAATATTAGATCACTATTGGTGATAACTTTGTAATTGTATATATGTGTTTGGAATGTATAATGCACCATTCGCTTCCGTACTCTGATTCTTGTTTGTACTGATGCTTAGCGTATATACGGGAGGGTAGTTCTGACCTACGTATATACGTTGCAGTGACGTCCCCGTATCGCCGGGATCGGGGCGTTACAGGTTGGTATCAGAGCATAGGTCAACTTAGGCTCGTCAGAGCTTAGGTCAGCTTAGGCTCTAACCTCCTCAGTACGTCAGAAGGCAAATCAATGGTAAAGAGATTTGCAACTGGAATACATGAATCTTGGTTATACATTCCAACTACAAGTGCAGAGTTATCTATTTCTTGGCTATCTTTCCTTTGATTTCTAATCCCTCCTTGAATATCTTTCCCTTGATTCCTAATCACTCCTATCCTTTCCCTGTTTTGGTTTTATGTTTTGGTTTTATGAAGCCTTATATTATCTTAAGATATGACTAGACTAGAGAGGTAGTGGCTGGTTCAGAATGAAGCTATTATGTGATCTCTTCGGCCAATTCTATGAAGCTTGGTATTCTCCAGATCGATCTTGATCTGGCTATCTTTCAGAGGACAGCAGTCGGATTCTTAATTATCGGTCTTCTTTATTATGCTCAGGATTTTCGGGGTTTTCTTTATTACACAGCCACGACATCATCAGTATTCATTTATTTCACAGCCACGACATCATCAGTATTATTCAGCATTATTCTAAAGATTTATTACACAGCCACGACATCTTCAGCCGGAAATGCAGAGTATGATTATTATTCAGTTGACTTGAGAGCCCTACCTATAGTGCTTCATATCTTAATTGGTATAAATTCCAGCCTTTGTCCCCTTTGTATTCAATTTACCCCTTAACGAATTGCGAGGACGCAATTTTTTGTAAGGTGGGTGGATTGTAATACCCCGTTCCCGAAATACGTACTTAGTTGCGTATTCAGATTTTCCGATTGTATTTTTTCGATTTGTTTCCTGTATTTATTCTGTATTATGAATTCCTTTTATGACTGTTTTGTCTTGGATTTGGATTCGTGGATTCGGAGTCAGCCCTAGTCTGAACCGAAGGCCCGATCCTAGTGTATTACTCGATTTGGTCCTTCCGGTATTCTGATTTAACCGATTTTAGTTTTAAATATCATTTTCCATTATTATATTTTTCTATGATTTTCTAGATTTTTCTGGAATTAAAATGAATTTCTTCAAAACCGGTGTCGACCAGTGCCGCTGATCGATTCCCGAATTTTTATCTTACAAACTGCTTGAAATTTCTCGAAGAGTCTTTAGACGATTCTTCTTAGAGTAATATTTCCTACTTAAATCCTTTTTCTAAAGATTTTACGAATTTATGGATATTCCACCGGAGTCGGTAGATAACCGATTCCAGGATTTTTAATTCACACACAGCTAGGAATTTCTAGATGGTCCTTTAGACTTTAATTCTTAGAATCACATTTCTTACTTAAATACTTTTTCTGAGGATTTTATGATTTTATGAAAATTCCATCGGAGTCGGTAAGTAACTGATTCCAGGATTTTTTAGTTTACAATCGGAATTGAATTTCTGATTTTCGCTTTCACTTTACTTCTTAAAATCATATTTTATTCTTTAATACATTTTCTGGGATTTTTCAGAATTTATCAAAATCCGGCCGACCCGTGTAGACCGGTATCGGCGGTTGACTTCCGGATTTTTAATTTGAAAACGGGATTTTATTTCTGAAAACTGATTTCATATTATTCATCAGGATGATGTTTTCTACCTCCGGGTATTTTGGGGATTTTTCGGAACAGTCGATTTTTCAACCTTATTATTATATTATTATTTTTTAAATCTTTCCTTCTTTCTTTTCCTTTCTTTTCCTTCCTTTTTCCACCACTTCCACACACTTCATTTTCTCCACCTCATCAACAAATATCTCCACCTCACCATCTCCCATCTTTTTTTATTTTATTTTTATTTATTTATTTATTTATTTATTTATTTATTTATTTATTCTTTTTCCTTTTTCTTTTCTTTTTCCTTTTTTCTTTTCCCTCTTCTCTCTTTCCTCTCCTGCTGGCGCCCACGAGACCGCCGCCGATCCTCTCTCTCTCTCAGATTTCTCTCTCCCCTGTTCTCTCTCTCTCTGTTCCCTCCTCTCTCTCTCATCTCTCTCTTCTCTCTCATCTCCCTCTCTCTCTCTCTTTCTCTCTCCCCTGTTCTCTCTCTCTCTCCTCTGTTCTCTCTCTCTCTCCTCTCTCTCTCCCATTCTCTCTCTCTCACTGCAACCTCTCTCTCTCTCTCCTCTCTCTCTCTCCCATTCTCTCTCTCCTCACTGCAACCTCTCTCTCTCTCTCTCTCTCTCCAGATTTTCTCTCTCCCTCTCTCTTTCTCTCTCATCCCTTCCTCTCTCTAGAAATCACTCTCTCTCTAGGTTTTCTCTCTCTAGATTCCCCTCTCTCTAGATTTTCTCTCTCTAGAAATCTCCCTCTAGATTCTCTCTCTAGAAATCCCACTTTCTCTCTCTAAACCTTTCTTTCTCTCTCTAGTTTCTCTTTCTAGAAATCCATTTACTCTCTCTAGACTTTCTCTCTCTAGAAAACTCCTTTCTCTCTCTAGATTTCTCTCTCTTTCTCTCTCTTCACTTTCTCTCTCCTCTTCACTCTACATATTTATATCAGGTTTGTGGCGTGCCCCGGATTTCGTGGATTTCGGATCTTTCGGCGCTTTGAGGATTTAGGCGAGTACTCTCGCTCTTCTCTTGTGTTCCGTTTCGTCGGGACGATAAGTATTTCGCCTCATGTTTTCATATACTTTATTCCTTATATCTTTTACTGTTTTCATACTATGCGTGGCAGACCCTTCGTGGTCGTTGTGCTCTTGGTTTCTGATATGTTATTCTCTTGCCCTGCTATTGCTTATATTAGGGTAGTTTTATCTTGTACTTGTGCCATGCTATTGATATGCTTACTTCTTTATCATATACCATGCGTGGCCGACCCTTCGTGGTCGTTGACTTTGAGTCACTTCCATGTTACCACTTGCCATTACTTAGACCCGTCAGTTTCGTGCTTCCTTTTAACACATGTATATCACCTGACATCTAGTGTATATCACCTGACCACCTGGCATGCTCTATGGCAAGACCCTATTGGTATGACCTGACTTACCCAGACTATTATCAATCTCTTGACATAACTTGCCACCTGATTATTATCAATCTCTTATATGCTTGATTGCTTGCTAATATCACCATCCTATCATGCTATCACTTTATACCCAGCATGATATATTTGACTTGTGATTATCATTCTTACGGAACTTGACTTATTATCCTGTATCATGATCAGTGACCTGTTTTCCTGCTTTACATGCAGTGACCTGATTATATAGTACTTATGTACTCCTGAATTCCTGATCATGTTTATTTCCTGTTTTTCCCGTAAGTGATAATTAAACTATTAAACCTTAAAAAGTACCAACTTGTATTGGGTCGGGGGAAACATGCGGATATCGATATGTGTTCGTGTTTACAGTGGCATTAGGTTGTGCACTTTATATCCGGTCTGACCTGTGGTACTCCAGGGACCGAGGGGAGAGCTGGCTCCCTTATTCCTTACTTCATTATTATAAAGGGCATTCATAAGTCCCTCCTGGATAGGCCTCGCGGCTGTTTCCGTCTCCATGCAGCGGAATACCCTTGACCGTGGTCCCGGGCAAGCACGGGACCCACTGTAAACATAGTTCGTCGATACAACCGCTATTTCCAATAACAACCTCGACTTTCTATATATGGAAGTATGTGAGTTGGGATATATACCGAGACACATACCTAGATATATGGTTAGACGAGTAATAATAAAGTGTCATAATAACCGGCTCTTTAAGTTGTAAGTAGAGGTATGTGGAATGGGACGCATACCAAAGCCTACATCTTAAATAGCTATGAATCTGTGATGTGCCTTACCGTATTTGATTCTCCGGGACTTTATATCGGATTTCGTGTTTTATGAGTATTATGGTAGTTCGGATTGGTTTTATTCGGATTCCCTGTTTTATGATTCTCATGCCATGTCTATTCTTACCTGCCCTATCCTATCTTCCTCATGAGTATTTCCTTCTTGATATATATACATTATTGTGCTCACCCTGCTTCACCACTTGGTTTTTGCTTCTACACTCGCCTGGGGAGTATCATTTGACTCCCCTGGATTCTCACGTCCAGGTCTTGGAGCTAGGAGCGTGTGTTCAGAGAAACGCAGCAGTAGCGTGGATCTTCAGCCGACCGTCCAGAGCCACATCCTTCCAGGCCCCCTGTGAGTCTCTCGAGTTTTCCTTTTTAAACTCGTGAGTGTCCTTTTCTATTCATACTTGTACTTTTCCTTGTATACATGTATGTGGACACCCTTTTATACTGTTCATATATGTATATCTTTTGTATTCTCGCATTTGCGCATATTAGTGATATGATATTCATGTAATATTAGATCACTATTGGTGATAACTTTGTAATTGTATATATGTGTTGGAATGTATAATGCACCATTCGCTTCCGTACTCTGATTCTTGTTTGTACTGATGCTTAGCGTATATACGGGAGGGTAGTTCTGACCTACGTATATACGTTGCAGTGACGTCCCCGTACGCCGGGATCGGGGCGTTACAGTATAGCTGTCGATAGCTGTGGCTTAGTCTGTCGATAGACGTTGCTCAGGCTGTCGACAGGTGACTAAACCAGAGTTGGGTCATCTCAGTTTGTCGACATGCCTATGGAGCTATCGACAACTGCAAAGTTCTGGCCATTTTCAAATTGGATTGTGATTTCGTTTTTGATCTGATTTAAGAGTTTTTGGTTTCCTTTTCTTCGTGAGCTCTCTGCCTATATATTGAGGGGTATTATCCCTCTTGATTGTAACATGAATTGGTGAATTTGTATTGAGAGTTTTAAGGGTTAGTTTGTTTGAGAGAATTCTATGCCCGAGTGCTAGTTTTCAACTTGGATCTTCGAATCAATTTGCAATCCTTATAACTCAGTTGTTTGGAATAAGATCTTCCTTCTGCCCCAAGGACGTAGGCAAGTTGCCGAACCTCGTTAAATCATTTGTTTTCTCGCTTCTCTCTTTAGTTGTTTGGTTCGTGCTATATTGATTGTGATTTACTCGCGTTAGATCGCTGATCTTGGGTGATGGCATGTTGGATTCCTCCGTTGGGCGCAACAAGTGGTATCAGAGCCATGCCCCAAACTTATCGTGTGTGTGGGTGATGTTCACCTCCCAAATAAACGCAAAAGGCATAGTAAGACCTTGCAAAGGTAGTTAGGCTCTTGAGGATTTGGCAGCGGTGCAGGACACTGTAATTTGTACTTCCATGTAAGGCACATCTGCCCCGTGCGGTGAAGATATCTTGATGGAGAGCATATGATCTTTCAGGTGTGAAGAAAGATGAGCTTGTAGGAGATTCTTTGCTCGAGGAGATTGTTAAGTTGGATGTCAAACAAATAAGTCCCATATCAAGACATGGGAATGGTCTTGGGTATATAAGGGATTTGGGCACCTCCACCTAGAACTCTAGTCTTTTGAGATGGTGCCTCAATTCTTTACAATTCCAAAGCTTAAGATGAAGGATCAAGTCGAGGCTAATATCGCAATGGCCAATGATACTGATTCTGAACCTTCTGCAATTTCACTTTCTATCACCCCTATTGTTTGTTGTTTAAAGGAGCTTGAATGGATTTCAGATACGGCATTATCTATCACGTTTATCCCCAACAGGAGTGATTTGCTAGTTTCGGAAAACTAGATGGAGGCTTGGTGTCGTTCAGCGATGGATACACTGTCATATGAAGGGATAGGTATAGTTCGCATCAATTTTCTGATGGAATGGTAAGAGAGTTAAAAGATGTGAGATAAGTACCTCAGTTGAATAAAAATTTTATTTCAGTTGAAGCATTAGAGCGCAGTGTAATGGTCCCAGATTTTATTAGCATCATTACTATAAATATCCTTATTGCTCAACAGATTATCATAATCATCTCAAATTTCTTTAAAGTTCGACACACCTCTCCTAAAATATGTGTCTGTCATGATACAAGTATAATAATTTTGACTTACAACGGCTTACTTATATTCCATATAACAATTTCACGCAATAAAGAAATAAATTTCGGCTTGACATAGTCTACTTATGTAGATACACAACCAAGCTATATCAAATCCTTAATCTCATCATAAATAATCATTATTGAGAAATAACTCATCAAGTCTCTTAGTACAAACTGAGAACAAGTACTCCACTAAGTACAACTAGCAAGGTGTCATTCC
>JAVJIF010005541.1:0-58043 GCA_038442645.1 Agave tequilana
TTTTTTAAAGCCTTCAAGGCCTCATTTGCCAGCTTCGCATCTCTTTCAGCAGGATCCAATGCCCATAATACTACAGCTCTCTAAGTCAAAACAAAAGGAAATTATGTTACTTCTACTAATAGGGATTCAGCTGTTCCATCAAAAGAGCATACAATCAACACACGCTGTAGTTAAACTTCCAAGTCTTTGTTTGAGTCACTTCATACCATAAACTGACCAGCAGCATATCCCCAAATATGCATGACGATAACAGAGGGAAAACCCAAGAGTGACATCAAATACTTCTGGCCAGATTTAGATTTAAATGTGGAGATTAGACTTGTAGGGTCTTAAAAAAAATAAAAATAAGGCAATTTATAGTGAGCCCTTGCACATGCACGCGCGCACATATACATATATATAGTCTTGGCTCTTTGGGAAGGGGATTTGAAAACAAATCCTTCCCATTCAAATTCAATTGTAGAACAACCAAGTTGAAGACTCCTTTCAACTTGATCCCCATTGCTTATACTGTCAAAAAACTAAATATCAAGTGTCTTTTAGCAATGCACCAAATGCACAGCCTAAATGGCGAACTGTTAGTTTAGCGGTCTAGAATATTCAAGACCAAACTTAAATTGGTGCAAAGTATTAGATGTTTGGATCATGATTAAATGGTTGCATCACAATCTTGTATGCCCAATTTGCTACTATTGATGGTCTAGAATGTTTAGTTTAACGGACTAGAATATTCGAGATCTAACTAAAATTGGTGCAAAGTATTTTTGGATGTTTAGATCATGATCAAATGGTTGCGTCACAATCTTGTATGCCCAAAACTTTAGATCTACACAATGTGCTACTATTGACTGTCCATTTGTGCCCGCTTGATGCATGGGTCAAAAGGATTTTAAAAGAATTAATTTTCTGTTTTTAGGCATTTTGAATTATGTAGATCAACTTCAATGGGTAAAATTTTCATTTAAACTCGCCTAGCATTGAATTTGAATGGGTCTAGAAGTAGCCAAATTTGTTTGGTAACAATATCAAAGCCTCATTTGCTAGCTTTGCATATCTTTCAGTGGGATCCAATGCCCACAACACACAGCTGCCTCTGTCAAAATATATAGACAATATGTTATTTTTTAATTTGGATAGGGATTCATTGTTTTCTGAGTATCTATTATCAAAAAGTTGTCACAATCTTTAATATTCAAGACTTTTCCGCATCAAATTTGGATCAGCTTTAGAAAACAGCTGTATGGAGTTGGGAATGCTTCCATAAGAGGATTATCCAACTATCTAAAAGTGTAATGTGTTCTCAAACTGATGTCAACACTCTAAAAAGTTCATCTAGATTTCTAGTGGGGTATCTATAACAGAGAAGGGACTTTCCATAAACCTAAGAGGGCCAGCTGATGCGTATAGAAGCTACCTTATTGACATAGCTGAGCTTGATTGATCAGGGTAGAGGCAAACTTTTATTAGAGGTTTACATATTATTGACTTAGGGGCATTCTTCAAATTGGAGTAGAGTCACCACCCAATACTCGAGAGCTTCCTTAGAAATCTAGGTGAATTATATTTGTTTTCAAGCATCATACCGATGAGCCAGGAAAAAACTTACTCTGGAACCATCCATATGAACACTGCTTCATCAAAGATCATACAATCAACAGGCATAAATGAAAGTTCGGCAACAATAAGACGAAGGCTTTTTTTTGAATCACTTCAAATGCTATAAATTAGCAAATCCCTAAATATGCATACTGACCGGAGAGGGAATATCTCAGATTGACCTCAAATACTCTGGCGGATTTAGGTATTAATGTGGAGACTGAGATTCGTCATGCCTTGAAGAAAGAAAATAAAGCAATTAATAGCAAACAGTGTTACTGGATATGGGAAGTGTTTGAGTGTTTTAAAGTGTCTGACACGGCAAATTTTAAGAAGTAGGATACAGACATACATCCATACATACATGCGTACATATATATGTTGTATATAAATGTAATTGGTCCCATATCTAGGCAGAAATAAGCTATTTTTATACTACTTTGTTACCTATCATGAGACTGACATCGTTAAAAAAAAATGGACGGGGGGAGTTAAAAAAAAAATACTTGTTAACACTTCTTGTTTCAATTCTTTCTTTCTAATCTTTCCAAATATTCTTTCTAATCCTTTTCCTTATTTTATAAAATGATGCTCTATGTCCCTTTTCTCTTTAATACGAACCACGTTTGAGTCGTGAGATAAGGGTGTCCAAGTGTTGTGTTGCATCCGCGTGTCTGACATGGCAATAATTTTGTAAAAATGAGTGTCCTGGTAACTCTAACATTGATATCAAATGTACATATTTAAATCTTAGAGTGCTGAGATTGTTCAGTAAATTCTTCCAAACTTCTGAAATTGTTCAAATCTAGCCTCAATAATCTTAACTAGGAAAACTGATGGCACTTTGACACTAAAATCCCCTAAAACAAGATAGCATGTAACACATAATCTGGATGAAGATGCATCTCAAGCTCTTCTTGTCAACATCCCACTACTTATTATGCTTGTTATGTTCCCTTTTCTATTATTTCATTTCCTTTGCTATACTAGCTAGATGTGAGACTCAGTGCAGAAAAGAAAGGCAACTTTTTTTTTAACAGTGTTTTATGTGAGAGGTTGCAAAAACTTTTGACATATCCAAAATTTATAGAAGAAATGAAATTTTATGTGATATTGTCTCTCTCCAAATTATAAATTGCTCTTTATTTTAGCCAGAAACAACCTTATTAAAAGAAAATGGAAAGACCTGGATGTAGGATGTGAGACCACCATATCCTACTTTGTTGTCCAAATAACCATAGGTTGTTGAATCCCTTGAAGTATAGGTTTCGATCAAAGGGCATCCGGGGTCATTCGGATTTACTCTTAGTAACTATTTGAGGGGAAAGGAATATTCATATTTTCAGTTATACAATAAAGGAATTGACCCAATTATTCACTCCATTAAAAACAGTGTTGATGCTTGGGCAGGGATTTAAATTAGAATCTCTTCAGTTGAGAGCCGTGTCCATGAATGACTACCGGCATGGTGGAAGAAGAGCAGCTTGATCTTGGCCTATCCATTATGGGCAGCGAGGGTGGTTTTAAGACTTTGTGTGAAAGTTGCATCTTCTCGATGAGAGTGGTTATCAAGAATTGTGTATGACTTCTGTATCTTGTCCTAAGTTTGTTTAATGAAATGTTATGGACCATTGACTCCATCATTTATCCTCAATATAGCAAACACAAGATACACATTTCAGTCGATTACTAACCTAAAATTTCTCTGACACTTACAAAAATCCTAACTTATAGCTATTGCACCTCTTAAATCAGAAGATGTCATGTGAAAGCTGACTAATAAACTACAGAATAGAGGTAATTAAAGCATCAATTCAGACATTTGATTTATAGATTGATAAATGGAGGACAAAATTCCCATTCAAACTGATTTCTTTTGCATTTAGCCTTGTATTTCAAATAAAATCATTTGGTTCCTTTCTTTTTTTGGGTATTGCAAATAAAATGCTGACAAAGGAATAGAAAACAAGGAAAAAGAATAGAAAAATGCAGCCATTCTCCTTCGATCTAAATTAAACCATGGATTCTTTTAAAACAAGACGAAGAAATCAGCAATGGACAATAACCCATCAAATCAAATCAATTGATTCATTGTACCTCAAAATCACCAGAGAGCTCAGATTTCAGGCGGTCGATGAGAGATTCACTGTAGAGGCGATTGTAGGTGTGGGCGATCTCAACGCGTTGCTCCGCATTCCTGTGACCCAATATCTCTATGATGGCATGCTCATCTGTCCCCCAACCTTTTACCCAAAAAGAGAGAACACCCAATAAAATTTGGGAAATTCAAGATTGACCCATTAATTATATTCAAGAATGAATGAATTGTTGATTGATTGTTGGTTGGTTACCATGGAAAGCCTGCTTTAGTTTCTTGCAATCTTCCTCAGGTGATGGGAGGTTCTTTGGAACGCTGATGCTGCTCATCTTCCTCCTTCTCTCTCTCTCTCTCTCTCTCAAAATGTTGATACTAGTTATCAGGGGTAATCAGTAATGAGAGAAACGTGGCGTTTTGTGCATCAAAATTTTGTTGTCCCCCTCTCACTGTGTCTCTTCGGCTGCGTAACCCCGTCTATTTTTTTCGTTTTTTAATGTGTTTTTGGGTTTTAGGTTTAGGTTCCTAACAAATTTGTTATTTGGATAGAAGTTTCTGATAATATCATATTTGAATATAACTTTCTTATAATTTATAATCTCTCCGATTAATAATTTATCTCAAAATCAGGAATATTATATTACTTTCTGAGTAAGCCAACACTTTTACATTATTATATCTTTTTTCTCTGTCCCCGTCAATCTCCGATCACTTTTTTGTCTTTTTTTTTATTTGTTTATTAGCTTCTCATGCTCATCTCTTCTAACAAAAAAAAATGTTTTAAATTTTTTATTCAATGTCATATGGTTTACTCTTTTTCATGTAATTCTAAAGTTCAAAACAAATTTGTAATTTAATATCATAACTGGATCTGTATAATGATTACTTGCGGGATTTGAACAAAATAAATAATAAAAAACTTATATCGAGTTAATTTTTTATTGTTGGGGACTAATATTCGAATATGATATTATTGAGGATATAATATCTAAATAAGAAATTTGTTTGAGACTTATATCTTAAAAAACTTTTTTTTTTAAATTTTATTTTTGGAGAGCTGGACAAAGTTTATGATTAATGCACAGAATTTATTAATTAACTATTAACTTTTTCTTTCAAAAATAAATTTTTAACTTAATTGAGGGGTTATATTGAAAAGAAAATAATGTGGGAGTTACTTTGATAAGCTTCCCTTTTAATAAATTATTAAAGCTTGATAATCGGTATTAGGAGGCAGAAAAAGTACAATGAAAGTCTCATGTTCAAGCAAGGCCAGTTTGTATTTCATGAAGTCTCGTGTTAAAAACTAAAATCAGCAAGATCCTTTATTTTATTAACTTCTTCTACTCGTACTTTTTTCCCACAAAGAATTTTTCTTCTAAAACTTTTGTTAAATATCATTTTGTTGATCTTTAATACTCTTGTGACTTCAAATTTCAGACAAATTTATAATTTAAGATTCTAATTAAAGTTTCATTATGATTACTTATAAGATTTGAACGAAATAAATAGTAAAGAATTAATATCAAAATGAATCTATATTGTGAGAGACTAATATTCAAATATGATATTATTAGAGACTATTATCCAAATAAAAGATTTGTTAAGACCTAGAACCTAAAAACCCTAAAAAAAAAAAACTATATTAACAGAGATTATAAAAAATAGAGTTGAGTTATGATAAATTCTAGGTCTGAAGCCAGCCAGGCTATGTTCTTTGTTTTTAAAAGGGGGGGAAAGGCAAAGAAATGAAAAAGAGAAAATTGACTAATCTAATAATTCCAATAATTTCTTGTGGACATGAAAAGTCTTTTGTTTGTCAAAATTGATTAATCTAATAATCCACTCATCTTGTGAAATGATCAGTTCAAAATTTCCAACAGAATCAGCATCCCAAGCGCGAAACTGACATGAGACTTTGGGGAAAAAAAATCAAGAATAATATCCACGAGTTTGCTCTAGGTATTTAGTTATGTATCTATCTCCATCTGTTCCATCATCTAACACCACACATGGAGGAATGTAATCATTATTTAGTCCTTGGCAAATAATACATACCCAAAAAAAAATTAATTATGTAAATGAGTTTGATGAACTTTGAACATTAATAAACTAATGTTTGTCAACAATTATTAAGGGAGATACCAACAAATAATCAATTGGGAGGTTCAAAGAAAAAAAAAATGAGATAATAAATTACTAAATATATAAGATAATAAATTATCTAATTACCTAATTATAGCAATGTCAATAATGACTTTTAGTGATTGTTTTCTTGTCTAATATCTTTGACTAATCTCTTGTAATCTCTACCTACCTGATGATTCAATCAAGGTGTTGGATGATGAAGCATCCTGATTCATATAATTAAACACCTCACAAGCTTCAAGCATCATCTTTATATTTAAAATTTCATTTCAAAAAAAATTTATACTGTCATCTTCATACTTTGGATCCAACTCCTATTTATTTTAAAATTATATCCTTCTTGCAGGAAGGATTGATGATTAGGGACATGTGAAACATGTGCACTATGATTAGGTATGAATTATGAAATGTGTCAGCATGTAGGTGAACTTGACCAGAGTAGAAATATTGCAACATCACATTTAATTAGCTCCCACTCAAGATATTTGGTGTGTGTGGAAAGCTAAGCTAATCAACAACAACAACAACAACTAAGCCATTTGTCCCAAGTATTTGGGGTAGGCTACATGAACTAAAAGAGAATTACGTCAAATCGGGCACATGGATCAGCTTGCTCCACTCATTCCTATCGAGCAATATGTCTTCACTAAGACCTTTAGCCACTAAATCTTATCGTAATACTTCCATCCATGTTTTTTCGGTCTCCCCTGCGCTTTTTTAACTTGCCCTAAATTGATACGATCTACTCGCCGGACTGGCGCATCTATAGGTCTACGTCGCATGACCAAACCATCGTAGGCGGTTTTCTCTCATCTTCTCTTCCATAGAGGCTACACCTATCTTAGTACGAATATCCTCATTTCTAACCTTATCTCTCCGCGTGTTACCGCATATCTAAAGAAGCATGCGCAACTCTGCTACACTCATCTTATGGGCATGATGTCTCTTTATAACCCAACATTCTGTGCCATATAACAAAGTTGGCTTAATAGCAGTCCGATAAAACTTTCCCTTCAGCCATAACGGAATGTTACGATCACATAAAACTCCTGTTGCGCTCCTCCATTTCAACCAGCCGGTTTGGATCCTATAGTTGACATCACTATCGATCTTCTCATCCTTTTGGATAATAGAACCTAAGTACTTAAAATGATTGCTCATCGGTATTTCTTATCCATCTAGTCTCACAATACTATAATATCGGATTACTGAATTTACACTCCATATACTCTGTTTTGGCCCTACTTAATCTAAAATCTCTAATTCGGTATTTACTCCAGCTCTCTTCTCATCGACTAGGACAATATCATCAGCAAATAGCATACACCAGGGTATCTCATCCTGAATAAGTCAAGTAAGCTCATCCATCACTATGACAAATAAGAATGGACTCAGTGCAGATCCTTGATGCAATCCAATTATGATAGAAAAATTACTTGTTATACCTCCACAAGTTCTGACATTTGCCACTACTCCATTGTACATATCCTTGATTATGTCAATATATTTGATGGAGACTCCCTTTTTCATCAATGTCCATCATAATACCTCTCTTGGCACCTTATCATAAGCTTTTTCTAAATCAATAAAGACCATATGCAAATTTCTCTTCCTTTCTCGAAATCACTCTATAAGCTAATGAAGCAAATGAATGCCTCTGTCGTCGATCACTCCGACATAAACCAAGATATTATAACATTCTGTCTTAACCTGTGCTCAATTACCCTTTCCCAAAGCTTCATGGTGTGCCACATGAGTTTTATTCCGCGATAGTTTGAACAATTCTGGATATCACCCTTATTCTTATAGAGAGGTACTAAGGTACTCTTCCTCCACTCATTTGGCATCTTTTCAGTGTGTTGGTGTGAGATATAATTAAAAAAATGTGCATTTATTGGTGTGTTGGTGTGAGATATAATTGAGACTAATTCTAGCACGAGAGCTCCATCCTCCAACCTTCAATATTTTTAGGGACCATGCAATAATTTTATATTGGTTGTTTGAGGTTGAATCTTATCCATTTTGAAGTATCTTATTGTTGGCCCAAAGGCCCATCGCTCTAGTTTTGATGATGATTAACTCATGCAGTTAAAGTACTAATGATCTTGTGTTTAATTAGTCTCAGATATTTGATCAAGATCTTAGTAGGTATTTAGCTTCAACAAAGGATTCAAAGTCAAGTTTTGAAACTAGCACATGTTGATTCAAGAGCTCGCGCATCAAGATTGCATCAAGTACTCAAGAGGAGTCTAACTCATTAGATCAAGGTTTAGACCAAGTCAAGAAGAAGAAGAAGATTTTCAAGAGAAGACTTGTGTCGAGTTTTGTAAGTGTCAAGATTTTATTTTTAGATAAAATGTAAAGGATAGATTAGTTGGTGAATTGCTTAAGTTCATATACACTCACACACAAGATTTATATGTGTTTTCATAAAAGAGTTTTTGTTATATAAAATACCGGTTTGATTTTTAAGCTTCAAAATATACATATGTTTTATTAAAACTATGTTAGAGCTTATTGTCAAAAACATAGATATTTTATCTCATATTATAGTGGATCATATCCATACACACTAAGCTTCAAAAGTGTTTAAAATATCTTGTTTTTGTATTTGGAGAAGTTTTAAAAAAATCTTTTTTGAAAAATACAGATTTTTGTTTAAATCAAAATTTCTATATTACAAAAATAGTTCAAAATATTTGTAATATGTTTTGATTTTTAATCAAACATGTTTGTATATCAAAGTATATTAATGAACTTATTTTTGTAGAATTTATGAGAATTTATGGGATTTTATTGAAGGTAAAAGACCAAGTTTTATCCTTAAAAGATGTCACCAGGCCTTCTGTCGGTCGACCGAGACAGAAGTCGGTCGATCGGTCCGGTCGACTGATGTGCACAAATGCGTACAGCACAGTTTGGCTGGAGGGCCGGTCGACCGCCAGAGAGCTCTGCTCTCTGGATCTGGCCCCGGTCAACCGGCAGAGAGCTTCTGCTCTCTGTATCCAGGCCTCGGTCGATCGGGCAGTCGACCGATGGTACAACGGTCAGAAATCTGACCGTTGGCCGGTCGACCGGGCGGTCGACAACAGGAATTCCTGCTGAGTTGTCCCCAACGGCTAGTTTTTGGACCCTATTTATATGGGACTATTTTGTGTTGTTATATACAAGATTTTAAGTGAGTTTTCAAACTATTTTTTCCTACATTTCTAAGTGTTTATCTCCACTTATTTTAGAGCTAAAACTTCCATATCAAAAGGAGAGTTTATTAAGAGTGTTTTGAAAAAGAGATTTCTTGAGTTTTTCACCACCAAATCAATTCTAGTTTTCTCACACACACACTTGAGCCATCCATTGCTATATCAATCCTATAGGGATCTTTGTTGTGAGAGTTTTTTAGGTGATCAAAGTGTTGAGATCACCAAAGTGTTCATCTTTGTATTTAAGGAGGCGAACTTGCAGGTTCGTGTTGTTTCGAGTTCTTGTGGGAGTTCGGTGTAGAGGTGCGGCCTCGGCAAGCTAGTGTGCTTGCGTGTGTTGTTCTTGCGGGAAAAAGTGAGGGAAGTAGTGAGTCCAAGAGTTCTAGTTGAACTCCTTATAGGTGTTGCGGCACCGAGTGATCCGGTGGGATCGATTCTAGTGAAAATCCTTCATAGTGTTGAAGGCGGGGACGTAGAGTAAGGGTGCTCGAACCTCGAAACAAATCTCCCGTGTTTGCGATTGCTCTCTCTATCTCTCACTTGTGTCTATATCTTGCATGCTTACATTGCTTATACCTTTATATGTTTGATATATCTTGTGCTAAATTGTTATATGCTTGGGATTGTTTGCTCACACTTGTATTCAACCAAGAGAGCCATAGCGGCACCTCAACTCTTATCTAGAGGAATCTTGAGGAGATAGTCCAGAGCCATTCACCGAAAATTCGTCTACACTCTTGTGTTGTACTTGGTGTATTTAGATTAATAGTTTTTAACTTGCATAAATAGTTTTTATTCCACATTAATCATTATTAGCTTAGCTAATCACCTATTCACCCCCCTCTAGGTGTTTACAAGTGGTATCAGAGCTTGGTGCTCTTGATTTGGGTCTAACAACCTAGAGTTAAAGATCCTCTTTTTGGCTAATCACAATATTTATACACACATGGATTTCATGTCACCTCCCACATTTGATATTCTTAACATCCAAACTTGGAAGGTTAAGATGTCAATGTACCTCAAAGCCTTAGGTATTCATGTTTATTTTGCCACCATTAAAAATTCATATTGTTTAAATGACAAACATCTAGATGCTAACTCAAAAGTCATCCATACTTTAAAGTCAACCCTAAGTGATGAATAATTATTTAGGGTTTCTAACTTTGATTTGGCGTTTGTAGTATGGAACACTTTAGTATCTCTTAGCGAACAAAAGCAATATTATGCGGGGAGCGACTCAGATGATGGAAGTGATGCTTCCAACTTGTGCTACATGGTCCAAGACGATAACCCCCTTGAGGTAAACTCCGAATCTGAGTTTGATGAGGATGTTGACATGTCATATGATGATCTTGCATCTTTTTGTCAACAACTTCTTGAAAAATATGATTTGCTCAAAAAGGATAATAAGAAATTGAAAAATAAATATGAGTCCATTTCAAAAGAAAAGGATTCTTTTCAAAATAAATTTGAAAATGTTTCAAAAGAAAATGAAGCTTTGAAAAAGGAGAATAGTTCCTTGTTTTCTAAATTAAATGAGATTTGTGAAGGAAATAATTCTTTGAAGAATAAAATTAATTTGGTGGAAAAAGAAAAAGAAATTGTTTTAGAAGAAAACAACTCTTTGAAAAGAAAAATTATTTTAAAAGAAATAGATAACATTTCTAAAAAGAAAAAGATTAATACTTGCCTTGCTCTTCATGCTATCATTGATAAAAATGAGATTCAATTTCTAAAAAATAGAATAAATGTTTGAGCTCAACTTTGAGCAATTATGCATTTAATCATAATAGATTAAAAACCTTGTTTCAAAAGAAACAAGCTCCACATATTCATGCACATCACCTACGACACACATATGCACACTTTGCACATCATGATCACACTCATTCTCATGTGCATACTAGAGTGTACAAATGTACACATTGCGGTCGCAAAGGCCATCTAGCAAAATTTTATTTTGATAAGATAAATCATATTAATTTTGCTAATAAAAATGTTTGGGTTCCGAATAATGCTAACCCCAGTAGACCCAGAAGAAAATGGGTACCAAAGTCCCTACCTCTTGTGTTTGATGTAAGTGTGAGCTCTCACATGACGTGACAAAATTGGTGCCTTGATGGTGGATGCATGGGCTAGATGGACATACAAAATTGATGCACCGCTATTAAGGATGTTGGTGGAAGGAGCACCATATTTTAGAGACTTAGAGTATAGTTCTTATAGTTTGATAACTATCTCTAAACTCCTTTTCGTTTTTATGCTTTTACATCAACAATTTTTAGCAAGTTTTTATGATCATGTTTTGGTTTTCTGCTTTATGTGGTAAATATTTGTTTAGATGTAGTTTTTGTCAAAACTTGTGTATATACCTGTACAAGTAGTGAGCAATGCTCACATTTGATTTTTATATGTTTGCACTTCATTACTCATTTGTACTCATTACATATACACGTATAACCTAGTTTTGATAATTCTTTGATTTATACATGTTTTCCCTAGTCTTGCATATGTTTTACTTTATGTATATATAATTTTGTTTAAAACTAATAAATATACATGTATACTCTTAAGCCAATTGCCTTCATGCAAATACGATTATGGACTCTTTGTGTTTTGGGATATGTATGCATATTTCTAGTTTTGATAAAACATATATATACCTTGAAGTTTGATTTTTATGAAAATTAATTTTTTTTATTGTCATATTTGTTTAAGAATTTCATATTTGTTTTGAACCTCATTAACTATTTTTCATGAATATGCTAATCACATAACCTTTGTATACTCACATTATTTTTGTTTACTCATGATTTTGTTTCATGAGCATATTTTTGAGGTTTATAGATTTCGAGTGTCAATTTTTATGTATTTGGTATATTTCATGAGATATACATGATTTGGTTTCATATTTGAAGGATCTTTAACTAGTTTTTCAAAAAAAATTTTAACTAGTTATTTATTCTTCATTTGATAGTATTTTCAATTTATAACTATTTTCAAATCATATTTTTGAAAACTTCTACCCTTAAAGGGCGGATGGTTGGGTGACCATTCCTTGTGTGTATTAATGAACATCTATTTAAACTTGTGTATGAATAGGGTGGATATGTATGAGTTATACACATGTTCTTCATGAAATTTTATCTTTGTATACTCATATTTGTTTCTATATATATGTATGCTTCAAATTTCAATAATATCAATTTCAATTGGTATTTTTCTTTTCATATATATGATTTGATTGTGCTTGATTTAAAATATCCTTACATGTTTAAAGTACAAATTATAGTTATGCTAAGCTTGACAAATTTTTAAATGTTAATTGGTATCTTAATGAGCTTATGCATTATTTTCAATTAGTATTTCAATTGATATCAAAATATACTTCATATTTTACCTTTTAATTGGTATCAAAAATTTGCAATGTTTCAATTGGTATCAATAATCTACTATTGGTATTTTTAAAATTTTGGTTATTTACAAGTGATATCTTAAAATTTTGTTTATTTACAATTGGTATCAAAAATACAAAATGTTTTACTTTCATTAGTACCTTAAAATTCTGTTTATTTACAAGTGGTATCTAAAAATTTATTTTGTTGACTTAAGAAAATTCAAAAATTTGTTTTAAAAATGTTTTAATATGTTTTGCCTATATGCAAGGGGAGTTTAAATCTCTTCTATATATAAATTCATGTTGAGTGTATCTTATATTGAGGAGTTTGTCATCTCTTCTTTATGTGATACACGTGTGTAGAGGGAGCTTAACATCTCCACTTATGCATTATATATTATGCTTTATGTGAGTTAGGGTTTTGTCATCTCTTTTTCATGTAATGTGTTGGCCCAAAGGCCTTCCACTCTAGTTTTGATGATGATTAACTCATGTAGTTATGTGTACTAATAATCTTGTGTTATTTAGTTTCAGATCATTAATCAAGTTATTAGTTGGTGATTAGCTTCAACAAGATGATTTGGAAGCTTTCACATGTTGATTCTAGAGCTCGAGCGTCAAAAATCATATATAGCACTTGCTCGGTGGATCAAAGAGTTTTGGATCGAGTCGGCTTGGAGATTGTGCTCTACAAGAAGACATCGGTACCTAATTTAGTTTTGTGTTTAGATCCAAATTGTAAAGATTAGAATAGTATGATATGCTCAAGTTCACAACACTCACGTTTCATGTTTTGGTTTTCGGTTTGATAGGTTTAACCGATCTTGGTTTTCATGAATAGATTGATCAAAACAAGTTTACATGGTTTAATGTATATCAGATTTGTTCTATATACATGCATGCTTAACTTTCTAGACAAACTTAGTTTTGACTTACTTATTCATGTGTTTTATGTTTTGACATTTTTAACAAAACATATTTTGGAATTAAAGTAAAAAACATGGATATATATGTTTCATGTATATAGGATTATATCCATATACATCATGCCTAAATGTTGTTTAATATCATGTTTTTGTATTTGGATAAGTTTTGGACAAAATGTATTTTCTATTCAAAAATCCAAGTTTTAGAAAATACAGTTTTTGGATTTTGGTAAAAATGATAAGACACAAAAATGTTTCAAGATGTTTGAAATTTGTGTTGAAATTATTAACACAAGTTTATATTTCAATATAAAATGATAAAACCATTTTTGTGTAATTCTAGAGATTTTATGGGAATTTATTGGATAATAAATAGCTTGTTTTTCTGACCCAGAACTGTAGCTGCCAGGCTAGGTCGGTCGACCGGACGGTCGACCGTACCATGTAGCCGGTCGACCGAAGCTGTCGACCGACGTGCACGGATACGTGCACGCTGGCTGCCCCATGAGCCGGTCGACCGCACGGTCGACCGACTGAGAGCAGTTTGCTCTCGGGTTGCCCCCGGCCGACCGAGCGGTCGACCGGACAGAGAGCTTTGCTCTCTGTATCTGGGACGGTCAACCGCCCGGTCGACCGGTTGCTGCCAGCGGTCAAAATGTGACCGTTGGCCGGTCGACCGACCGGTCGACCGGTAGTTCATTTTTGGCAGGATCTGCTGCCAACGGCTAGTTTTCCAAATGGCCTATAAATACCCCATTGGAAAGAGGTTTTCTCTAAGATTTTTTGTGCGAATTTTTCCTGACTCTCTAGTGTTTTCACAGCAATCAAAAGAAGTTTTTGCGATTTAAATTGAACAATCTATTTGGTGTTTTTACTAGGGTTTGGAAAATCAAAGAAAAGGGTTTTGGGAAAAGTGTTTGATTCAACTTCTTCACCTTGATTTCTAGTTTTTCCCAAGGATTTTTCTTTGAGTTTTTGATTTCCATTCCTTTGGTTTCTCCACACTTGAGCTACATCTACTATCTCATTCTATAGAATCTTTGTGTGGGAAAGAAATTGTTTGTGGTTGTTGTTTAGACCACCAAGTTATAAACCCTTCATTTGCTTGGCTTTGTTCCTTTCCCTCATTGTGTTGAGGAGGTTGTGCATTTGGGTTGTATCCCTCAAGTTGTGAGGTGATCCTTGTGTTTCTTTGTGTTAATCCCTCAAGTTGTGAGGTGATTGTTTGTTGTCTTGGAGTTGTGCCTCAAGGAGGAGGTTGTGTTTGTAAGAGAGGAGTTGGGTACTCCTTGTAATTGTTATTGCCCCAAATCCTCGGTGGAGGTTCCCTTTGTGGGAGTCCTTTGTGGACAAGCTAGTGGACTTGAAATCCTTTTGTGTGAAGGCGGGGATGTAGAGCTGGGTGCTCGAACCTCGAAACATATCTTGTTGTTTGCGCTTGATCCCTTGGCTCTTACTCTCTCTCTCTCTTTACTTTGTGCCTTGTATCAATTCATATTGTTCATTCATAATTATTTGCTTGGCTTGTTTGAGTGTGCATCTCTTGTTATTGCAATTAGTTTTTAAATTCCGCATTAAGTTCATTAGATTAGCATTATCACCTATTCACCCCCCTCTAGGTGATTTCAATTGGTATCAGAGCCTACGCTCCTGATATTTAGGTTTAACCACCTAGGAGTGAGATCTTTGTTTGCTAATCTTCATTTGCATTGTTCATTTGCACACATATAGTTGCACTCATGGATAGCCCTCCTATATTTGATTTTTTAGACATGATATTTGAATGGCCAAGATGAGTAGTCATTTAAAAAGCCTAGGACATCTAGTTTATCAAGCCACTACTCAAGAATCCTACCCTAATTCTAGCAAGCATAAAAAGGCAAATGCATTAGCACTTAAGACACTTAGAGCATCTCTTAATGAAGATCTTCTACATGTGTTTGATCATTATGATTCGGCTTTTGCAGTTTGGAGCATTTTGACTTCTCCCGAGCTCCCAAGGATCATTAACAAGTTGAGGAGATCTAGGAGAGACAAATCCGACGAGCATTGCCTCATCCAAGGGAAAGACTCCCTTGAGGTACAATCGGATTCTCAACTAGATAATAGCTCTAGTTCATATTGCTATGGGTGTTTGGAAGTTCAAATTTAAATGTAGAACTTGCCTCAAAACTTGAAAAATTCTTAGAAAAACATGAACTTGTGAAAAAGAAGAACTTTGATTTAAAAGAAGAAATGAAGGATTTGTGCTCAACTTTTGAATCGATTTTGCAAGAGAAGGAAGAGATTACTAGTGAACGTGACTCACTAAGATCTCAACTAGACCTTGCCCTAAAAGAGATTGATGCTTTGAAAAGCAAAAATGATTGTGATGATGTTGTGAAAAACAATGAGGTTTTATCTTCAAAATTGGATTTTGTTTTAAAAGATAACCTTGTTTTGAAAAATGAAATTGATTTCATTACAAAAGAATTGGATTTAGTTTTAAATAAAAATAAATCCTTGTAAAATGATTTAGATTCTCATGTTTGCCATGCTAGTGTAGCTTCTTCTTCTAGCACTCCTTTGCATGCTCCACTTTATCTTCTAGTTTTGAAAATGACATAAATGTTTTGAAGAAAAGTGTTGATTGTTTGGGCTCCACTTTGAGCCAATGTGCTTTAGATCATACACGCTTGGAAACCTTGGTTCGCAAGAAACAAGTTCCATCTTTACATGCACACCCATCACGGCATACACATGCTTCCCACGGTCACCACCATCACATGTATGCTCATGTGTACACTTGTACACATTGTGGTCGAAAAGGCCACCTTGCTAGATTTTGCTATGATCGTTTACATGTTGAAAATTTAGCAAATAATCTTGTTTGGGTTAGGAGAGATACTAACCCCTATGGACCCAAAAGGAAATGGGTACCAAAGACCACCCCTCATGTATTTGATGTAGGTGTGGGCTCTCGCATCACGTGAGAGTAGCGGTGCCTTGAAGTGGATGCGTTCCGTGCTTAAAGAAAACAATTTGGATGCATCACTTTCAAGGGGAGTTTGGTGGAGAGGACCACCATTGGTTTGGAGAACTAGAGAGGTGCCTTCATCAGTTTTGGTATCAATCTCTAACTCCCGTTTATATTTGCATGCTTTTCACATCATTGATTTATAGCATGTCATGTTTCATTGTTCATTATGATTATGCCATGTAATTTAGATTAGTGATATACATGTTTAGTTATTTGAGACACCCATGGACCTATCTTTGTGTTCTCAATTTATTTTTAAACTAATATGTATGTCCTAGATCTAATGCATGTGCATGTACATAATGATCATACATGTGTTTATGCCTCGTGTTTTTGATGTTTATAGTTTGTTATGTTAAATGCCATGATTCTTAGATCATTGACATGCATGTATAGCTTTAGAGATCACCATGTTTATATGGATCCATATGTTGTGTTCTCACCATTTGTTTAGCTATTATGCACATCATAACTCTAATAGCATGTGGATTTACATAATGATCATGTTTATGATTTTCATGTTGATTTATATCCCGTTTTATGCTTCATGATTTGATTACTTGTTTAGATGTTAGTTTTCATTAAAACTAGGATATATACTTGTACATATAGTGGGCCACAAATAGATCATTATATGTTTGTGATTTAACGCTTATTTATACCCATTAGATGTGCTAGTATAGTCTAGTTTTGATGACTCATACATTTTAAACTTGTATTCCCATTTTGGACATGTTTTTATGATCATGTGTTTTCACTTCATGTATATGTTTATTTTGCCAAACCTTAAGATATACATGTATACCCCTTGAGTCATTTGCTTTTCATGCAAATCTTTATTATGGACTCAAATTGTGTTTAGGGATATGTATGTATACTTTTTGTGTTGTCAAAACATACATATGCCTTGATGTATAAATTGTCTTTAATGAAAATTTAGTTTTCATGTTTTCATGTTTAAGGTATCTTAATTGGGCTTAATTGAATATTTTCATGTTGATATGTGTCACATAACACTTGTTCACTCACTTTATTAGGTTTCTCATGATTTTGTTTTCATGAGTATAATATGGGCTTTATGGATTTTGAGTGTTTAGTGATCATGTGAATTACATGTGCTTCATGAAAAACAATTTTGTTTTTGTTCCTTGCTTGAAGGATTTCGTACTAGTTAACAAGATTTCCCATTTAACTAGTTCGTATTCTTCTTATGGTAGAGATTTTCAACCGTACTCTATTTTCAAACCTATTTTGAAAACCTCTACCTTCAAAGGGTGGTTGGATGGGAGATCATGCTCATGTATGCCTTTTAGTGAAAATCATTTTAAACTTGAACATGATTGGGAGGCTAGGTAATATGAGATATACACTTGATATTATTGCTGTTTCAATTGGTATCATTGGATTCTTTCAATTGGTATCAATATTGACATTTTTGTATACTCATATATTTTTGTATATGTATGCTTGCACTTCAAAGAATATCAATTTCAATTGGTATCTAATTTTCATACATATATATATTTTTATTTGTGCTTATTATTTTCATATTTTAGAGCACAAATTTTGATCATGATAAAACTTGTTTTATAATGACTATCTTGTTTCAATTGACTAGTTTTCAATTGGTATCCATATACAAGCTTTGCATGTTTCTATTTGGCAATTCAAAAAGAGGGAGAAAACTTGTATTTCATCTTTCAATTGGTATTTGATTTTCACTCACTTACTTTATGATTGAAAATTTCAATTTGGTATCATATGTTCAAAATGAAAAATATTTATAATTGATATCAAAATTTTGTTTAGAAATGCAAAATTTGTTATGTTTAATTTTAATTGGTATCAAGATTGTTTACTTAAAATTGGTATGTTGTTTATTTACTTATCAATTGGTATCAAGATTGTTGTTTTCAATTGGTATATGTTTTCATATAAAAATGTTTTATATGATTTGTTTCAATGCATCGTTTACCTTTATTTCAATTGGTATCATTTTGGTATAGGCATTTCTTGAATTGTTTTATACTCATTTCAATTAGTATCACGTGTGATTTAACCCCTTATTGATATTTTTGTTTTAGACAAAAAGGGGGAGAAGATTTTCTTGAATTGTTTTAGTTTTTACCCCTTTATTGATGATTGACAAAAAGGGGGAGAAATATTTGAGTTCATATATGCATTTTATGTTTTGCATATATTAAGTTTAATTGGTATCTAGATATGTTTTAAGTAGTATCTAGATGTTTTAATTGGTATCTAGAGCATGTTTTGTTTTGACAATTTCATGTTTTGTTTGACAATTTCAATTGGCATCAGATCGATTTCAATTGATATAAGAGCAAGTTTTTATTTTATTGTTTTATGCATGACTATGCATGTACATGTTTAATATTCATTGCATATATTTATTATTTATGTTTATGCATGAGTTAAGGGGGAGCTTCTTTGAAGCTTAACTTTAATCCATGCACATATAACTCCATGAGTTTTGTCATCATCAAAAAGGGGGAGATTTTTGGCCCAAAGGCCTTCCACTCTAGTTTTGATGATGATTAACTCATATAGTTATGTGTACTAATAATCTTATGTTATTTAGTTTCAGATCATTAATCAAGTTATTAGTTGGTGATTAGCTTCAACAAGATGATTTGAAAGCTTTCACATGTTGATTTTAGAGCTCGAGCGTCAAAGATCATATATAGCACTTGCTCGGTGGATCAAAGAGTTTTGGATCGAGTCGGTTTGGAGATTGCGCTCTATAAGAAGACATCGGAACCTAGTTTAGTTTTGTGTTTAGATTTAAATTGTAAAGATTAGAATAGTATGATATGCTCAAGTTCACAACACTCACGTTTCATGTTTTGGTTTTCGGTTTGATAGGTTTAACCGATCTTGGTTTTCATGAATAGATTGATCAAAACAAGTTTACATGGTTTAATGTATATCAGATTTGTTCTATATACATGCATGCTTAACTTTCTAGACAAACTTAGTTTTGACTTACTTATTCATGTGTTTTATGTTTTGACATTTTTAACAAAACATATTTTGGAATTAAAGTAAAAAACATGGATATATATATATGTTTCATGTATATAGGATTATATCCATATACATCATGCCTAAATGTTGTTTAATATCATGTTTTTGTATTTGGATAAGTTTGGACAAAATGTATTTTCTATTCAAAAATCCAGGTTTTAGAAAATACAGTTTTTGGATTTTGGTAAAAATGATAAGACACAAAAATGTTTCAAGATGTTTAAAATTTGTGTTGAAATTATTAACACAAGTTTATATTTCAATATAAAATGATAAAACCATTTTTGTGTAATTCTAGAGATTTTATGGGAATTTATTGGATAATAAATACCTTGTTTTTCTGGCCCAGAACTGTAGCTGTCAGGCTAGGTCGGTCGACCGGACGGTCGACCGTAGCATGTAGCCGGTCGACCGAAGCTGTCGACTGACGTGCACGAATACGTGCACGCTGGCTGCCCCATGAGCCGGTCGACCGCACGGTCGACCGACTGAGAGCAGTTTGCTCTCGGGTTGCCCCCGGCCGACCGAGCGGTCGACCGGACAGAGAGCGTTGCTCTCTGTATCTGGGACGGTCGACCGCCCGGTCGACCGGTTGCTGCCAGCGGTCAAAATGTGACCGTTGGCCGGTCGACCGACCGGTAGTTCATTTTTGGCAGGATCTGCTGCCAACAGCTAGTTTTCCAAATGGCCCATAAATACCCCATTGGAAAGAGGTTTTCTCTAAGATTTTTTGTGCAAATTTTTCCTGACTCTCTAGTGTTTTCACAGCAATCAAAAGAAGTTTTTGGGATTTAATTGAACAATCTATTTGGTGTTTTTGCTACGGTTTGAAAAATCAAAGAAAAGGGTTTTGGGAAAAGTGTTTGATTCAACTTCTTCACCTTGATTTCTAGTTTTTCCCAAGGATTTTTCTTTGAGTTTTGATTTCCATTCCTTTGGTTTTCTCCACACTTGAGCAACATCTACTATCTCATTCTATAGGATCTTTGTGTGGGAAAGAAATTGTTTGTGGTTGTTGTTTAGACCACCAAGTTGTAAACCCTTCATTTGCTTGGCTTTGTGCCTTTCCCTCATTGTATTGAGGAGGTTGTGCATTTGGGTTGTATCCCTCAAGTTGTGAGGTGATCCTTGTGTTGCTTTGTGCTAATCCCTCAAGTTGTGAGGTGATTGTTTGTTGGCTTGGAGTTGTGCCTCAAGGAGGAGGTTGTGTTTGTAGGAGAGGAGTTGGGTACTCCTTGTAATTGTTATTACCCCAAATCCTCGGTGGAGGTTCCCTTTGTGGGAGTCCTTTGTGGACAAGCTAGCGGACTTGAAATCCTTCTGTGTAAAGGCGGGGATGTAGAGCTGGGTGCTCGAACCTCGAAACATATCTTGTTGTTTGCGCTTAATCCCTTGGCTCTTACTCTCTCTCTCTCTCTCTTACTTTGTGCCTTGCATCAATTCATATTGTTCATTCATAATTATTTGCTTGGCTTGTTTGAGTGTGCATCTCTTGTTATTGCAATTAGTTTTTAAATTCCGCATTAAGTTCATTAGATTAACATTATCACCTATTCATCCCCCCTCTAGGTGATTTCATAATGCATGTATGTAGGAGGAGCTAACTTCACGTCTCTCTTCTTCATGAATGTATATCGCATATATCTTTATTGTTTGATTTGTTTTCACCCCTTTGTTGATGAATTGACAAAAAGGGGGAGAGGTATTTGATTTATATATGCATATTTTATTTTCTTGTTTATACAAAAGGGGGAGAAGGATTTTTTATCTTCTTGTTTATGCATATATATTTGTGTAATTTTATGCACTTCATTGAATTTCTTTATTGTTTATTGCTATGCATGAGTTAAGGGGGAGCTTCTATGAAGTTTAACTTTAATTCATATATATATAACTCCATGAGTTTTGTCATCATCAAAAAGGGGAAAATTGTTGGCCCAAAGGCCCATCACTTTAGTTTTGAAGATGATTAACTCATGCAGTTATAGTACTAATGATCTTATGTTTAATTAGTCTTAGATATTTGATTAAGATCTCAGTAGGTGTTTAGCTTCAATAAAGGATTTAAAGTCAAGTTTTGAAGTTAGCACATGTTGATTCAAGAGCTCACGCATTAAGATTGTATCAAGTACTCAAGAGGAGTCTTACTCATTGGATCAAGGTTTGGACCAAGTTAAGAAGGAGAAGAAAATTTTCAAGAGAAGACTTGTGTCGAGTTTTGTAAGTGTCAAGATTTTATTTTTAGATAAAATGTAAAGGATCGATTAGTTGGTGGATTGCTCAAGTTCATATACACTCATACACAAGATTTATATGTGTTTTCATAAAAGAGTTTTTGTTATAGAAAATACTGGTTTGATTTTTAAGCTTCAAAATATACATGTGTTTTATCAAAACTATTTTAGAGCTTATTGTCAAAAATATAGATATTTCATCTTATATGTGTAGTGGATCATATCCATATACACTAAACTTCAAAAGTGTTTAAAATATCTTATTTTTGTATTTGAAGAATCTTTAAAAAAATCATTTTTAAAAAATATAGATTTTTGTTTAAACCAAAATTTCTATATTACAAAAATAGTTCAAAATGTTTGTAATATGTTTTGATTTTTAATCAAACATTTTTGTATATCAAAGTATATTAATGAACTTATTTTTGTAGAATTTATGAGAATTTATGGGATTTTATTGAAGGTAAAAAGATCAAGTTTTTATCTCTAAAAAGATGTGACCAGGCCTTCTGCCGGTCGACCGGATAGTCGACCGAGATAGAAGTCGGTCGACTGGTCTGGTCGACCGATGTGCACAAATGTGCACAACCCAGTTTGGCTAGAGGGCCGGTCGACCGACCCGGTCGACCGCCAGAGGCTCTGCTCTATGGATCTGGCCCCGGTCGACCGAGCGGTTGACCGGCAGAGAGCTTCTGCTCTCTGTATCCAGGCCTCGGTCAACCGGGCGGTCAACCGATAGCACAATGGTCAGAAATTTGACCGTTGGCCGGTCGAACGGGCGGTCGACTGACAGCAGGAATTCCTACTGAGTTATCCCCAACGGCTAGTTTTTGAAGCTTATTTATATGGGGCTGTTATGGGCTATTATATACAAGATTTTAAGTGGGTTTTCAAATTAGTTTTTCTTACATTTTTAAGTGTTTATCTCCACTTATTTTAGAGCTAAAACTTTCATATCAAAAGAAGAGTTTATCAAGAGTGTTTTGAAAAAGAGATTTCTTGAGTTTTTCACCACCAAATCAATTCTAGTTTTCTCACACACACTTGAGCCATCCATTGCTATATCAATCCTATAGGGATCTTTATTGTGAGAGTGTTTTAGGTGATCAAAGTGTTAAGATCACAAAAGTGTTCATGTTTGTATTTAAGGAGGCGAACTTGCGGGTTCGTGTTGTTTCGAGTTTTTGTGGGAGCTCGGTGTAGAGGTGTGGCCTCGGCAAGCTAGTGTGCTTGCGTGTGTTGTTCTTGCGGGAACAAGTGAGGGAAGTAGTGAGCCCAAGAGTTCTAGTGTGAACTCCTTGTTGGTGTTGCGGCACCGAGTGATCCGGTAGGATCGATTCTAGTGGAAATCCTTTATAGTGTTGAAGGCGGGGACGTAGAGTAAGGGTGCTCGAACCTCGAAACAAATCTCCCGTGTTTGCGATTGCTTTCTCTTTATCTCTCACTTGTGTTTATATCTTGCATGCTTACATTACTTATACTTTTATATGCTTGATATATCTTGTGCTAAATTGTTATATGCTTGGGATTATTTGCTCACACTTGTATTCAACCAAGAGAGCCATAGCGGCACCTCAACTCTTATCTAAAAGAATCTTGAGGAGATAGTCCAGAGCCCTTCATCGGGAATTCGGTTACACTCTTATATTATACTTGGTGTGTTTAGCTTAATAGTTTTTAGTTTGCATAAATAGTTTTTATTCTGCATTAATTCATTATTAGATTAGTTAGTCACCTATTCAACCCCCCCCCCCCCCTCTAGGAGTTTACACTTATTAGGTTAGTTTCTTTTAGGACATTGCCAAGATGCCACTATATGTGAATATGAGGATAAATACTATAGTAAAAATCAATCAATACATACATATTTGACAATACTTATGTCAAACCCACATCTAGTTTTACATGTATTTAGTTCCAATTCCTTCACTTGATTTAACCTGCATAAAGTATATGAAAATGAGAAAATAGAGTATTAAAATGGAGTATTATTGCATTTTTATGCTATATTATATGTGAATATGATATAAAATTTCCAATATATAAATAAGTGCAAGTTTAACACAGTTTAAATAAGAAGTAGATCGTTTCAATCCAAAAAAAAAAAGTTATAGAATTCCAGTTGCAGTAACATCCAGAGTGTGAGTGTTACTGATTCCACCAGACCAGCTGGATATGAAAGGTCTCCCCCTTACGAGGTCATAATTTTTCGCTTAATGGGAGATTTTGTCACCAGAAAGTCATCCAATGAGCATGGATTTTTTATTGTTGTCACTTCTTTGAACAAGATCTGATTCTAAAAAAATCCTGTCACGCCCCGCTTCTCAAAATACATGGAAACGAAGTTGCGACGAGAGTCGACGACGCATATACGTGAGAAAAATACCCCACGTATACGCGTTAAGCCTAAAGTAACCTGAACAAGTTATAAATCTAAACTATAATAATCAACGATCACTGCAATAATACATATAATGATTACACATGATCTCAGATGAAATAAGAAATGAAATAGAAGGTAAGGGTGATATACATGAATCAAAAAATAATAGCAGGAATAAGGAAAGGCAAGAATACCAGAATCAACAAGAGAGAAACTCCAGCTCCTCGCGAAGCGTACGATCACACGAACACCTGAACAATATAAGAAGGTGTCTAAAACCTGGACGTGCGAATCGAGGGTTGGGTTATAATGGATTAAAACACACAATATTTTGGCTGGACTGTATTGGGCTTTTTGAAAATACACACACACATATTATTTTGTTTTGAAAGCCTACTGGTGACATCCCCTTTCCCGTAACCTTCAAGTGTCCTGTGCAGAGACCCAGCAAAGGCGATATATTAGCGGAAGCAATGACGTGGTTCCCCAAATACGTTGAGCTCAATTGCATAAGTTTGTAACTAAGGGAGCCATTCTAAATAAGCAACTGTGGGCCGATGCTTAAAGTGCAAGGTATAGGGTTGAGTCTTCTGAATATGATCCTATCATCGCCCCCGAAGATGGTCATGAAAATGACACTATAAAATGTACGTCGGTCACCCCCTGTAATTAGTGTCGGCTACTCCAGTACATTCTTCCCACTGATAAGTAAAGCCAGAATTTGAAAATGGAGATACATACTCCCGTCCACCTACGTCGCCAAGTCAAAGAGATTGCTCAATGGATGCCCTGCAAAACAAAGGAAAAAACAAATGTGTTAGCATTGAGTAAAAAGGAAAGTGCTAAGTCATAACTTCTCTCCCTGAATAGAACTGATCTAGATCCAATCTCGCTTCGCATGCAAAGCTAACTTTCTTTAGAGGTTTAGGTTCGCACTACACAGAGGTAAAATGCTAAAAATCCCAAAAGGCTAGCTTTACTTGGGAGCTTGAAAGGCACTTATGCCTTGAGAAAAGGCCAGGGTATAACCTCGCCTATACGGCAAGGCCAGCCAGACCTGAAGGAGGCCAAGGCATAGGCTTACCTATACGGCAAGGCTAGCCTCACCTCAGAAAGGCCAAGGCATAGCCTCATCTGCATGATAAGACCAGCCTCTAGCCTCGCCTCAGAAAGGTCAAGGCATAGCCTCGCCTGTACGGCAAGGCCCCATAAGAAGGCCAAGGCATAGACTTACCCGGTAAGGCTATCCACGCCTTAGAAAAGGCCAAAACATAGACTCGCCTAGAGAACATCCTCGCCTAATCAGCCAAGTCTTATCTTCTCCAGGAAGCTCGAAAGAACTAAAACCCTTGGTTCTGATTTCACCAAATGCGAAGAGCCAAGGGAATTCAATCCCTGAGAATAGCTAGTAAAGTTAAAATTGACGGAGTTAAACTCTCTAAGATCACCAATTAATTGGCGGAGTCTCTAAATAGCCGTGACTTATCGACTATAGGTCGGGTGACAATCAGAGTGAAGGTCTCCGATGCTTCAGGGGCCTCGGTCTCCTTATTTATACGGTATAAAGATGCCATGGATCTCAGTTTTGGAGAGATGAAGAGGTTAAAGACCCTGGTGCTTTTAAAAGACAGCGTAGAGGGAAGATAGGATTCTATTGAAGACTCATAGAAAAGAGAAAAAAATATTTCTCTAGAAAGGACTACGAAGGTCCTATTTATAGGCCCTTTGGCCTAACCTCGCCGCTGCCGCTTCAAATTTTGAAGCGCAGGTGAGGTTAAAGCACTTGAGTGTTTAGCCTCGAGAAAGGAAGTACCCTCCCTCAGAGCGCATGTGAGGCTAGCGTTGAAGTGGCGATGACGAATCAACTTTGTTTTGAAAGAGAGGCTATCTAGAACAGTCCGAAGGTGAGGCTACCCCAGAGGCGAACTTGTTGTAGCCCTAAGGCGAGGCTACCCAGCGAACCAATTCCAGCCTGAAGGTGAGGCTATTTTCGAAACCAACTTGTTTCAGCCCGAAGGCGAGGCTATTCCAGCTTAGAAATAGAGCTTAAGTCCAACCCAGATGGCGAAGCTGAGTTCAACCATCAAGGCAAAGCTCAAATTCATATATAAATGATTCTTTCCTTCAACAATCAAAGCAATTCAAAGTATTTTGAAATCTGAACCATCCCATTGCAAATTTATGAAAACTTTGAAGGGGATTTTGTTGACACTCCAAAAAGACAAACTCCACCAGGTGGTATTACAATCGGTCTGAACGACATCCAAACTTGTTGAGATTTATAAAAGATAAGTTGCGAACAAGTTGACAACCAAGATCTACCCATTCTCAGAGATTAAGAGATGCCTTAAAACTTAATGATCTAGCGAAGCAGACAGTAAGCCATGCATCACCCGTAAAAAGGCCTAAACATGGCCCAAAGGATAGCCTCGCTTGAAGCTATTTAGCCTTGTTGAAGGGCTAAGATATTAGCTTCACTTGAAGCTTCTCTTGAGAGCTTCGCTTGAAGCTCTACATAGCTCTGCAAAAGAGCTAATCCTTAGTTTTTCCTGAAGCTAATTATAGCTTCGCCTGAAGCTTTCTTGTAGTTTCGCCTGAGGACCAATACTAGCCTCGCGCAAAGCTGATCCCAGCTTTGCTTGAAGCTTACCGCACCCCTCTGAGAGGATTTGCTAGGTCAATGCTTCACCGAGTTTTTAGTGGGCCAACCTTACTATGTTAGTGGGGTTAATGCCACTTTAAGTGGGCGATTACACCCGCCCACTTTACCCCACGTTCAGTGGAGAAGGCCGGGTGAGAAGGCCAGTTTTAGGCTCGTGCGAGTCTGTCTAGCCTCGCATACTATTTGCACTTAGCTTCGCAAGAGGCGTTAATGCCCAGTGCGAAACTCAGAATATCTTCTGGCGCGAGGCTAACTGACTGTTATCAGTCCTTACTGAATTCTAGGGGCAGTTACACCCCTCAAGAGCCTATAAATAGCTTACTGTTGGAACGAGCTCGAGAACAAGAAGCTGGTAAAGAAAAGAGCTAACAAGCTGAAGATCAAGAGGCTCAGTTGACTAGCAAGGCTAACTTTTCCTTTCTTCCTAGAAATTTAGAGAATTACTTCTCTAAATTCAGGATTTTAATACCCTAACACCTTCCTCCCTCTCAAGAAATCTCCGGAATCAGGCGAGAAGGAATTTCCAAGTAGTAGTATTCGAACATTGATCACTCGCATCGTCAACGGGACAAAGTGATTGCGTGCTGATCAGACTCCTACCGGCACACTTTCCCAGAAATCTCAGATGAGAGTTCAACTTGTAATTTTTTATTTTTTTATTCAATTACTTATAATCTTCTCCTCAATTTTTTGTAAGTTTTTCCGATCAAATTTCAATGGAAAACAACAATCATAATAGGCCCATATTGCATTACTCTTATCAACTAGTCTGATGACGAAATAAGAATCAAGATGCGTAGATTTGTGTGGCCCATGCGTGTGGCAATCGGCCCAAAAGAAGGTTGTCATTATGGCCAAGTCATTACATATATTATATGATCGATATAGATAACTTAAACTTTGGGACCAATCCTATAAAGGGGCAGTCGGCCTAAAGGATGGTTAATTTCTTATATAAGACCTAAACTTTAGGGTATCTATATTGGGCTAGTATAGTGCTGGCATAAAGAGACACAATTTATTCTCAAAGTTTGACTGACAGCTCTATCGGTCAGAGTGATGACATTTTCTGAAATTTATTTTTTTATGGTTATTACAGTAGAATTTGTTAAATGCGATGCTTCCGTTAAATTGATGAGAAATTATATGCTTATGTAGTTCTATTTTTCTTCTTGTTATCAGTAAATACATCTTCAATTTCTGCGAGCTTCAATGGCATCCATGTGTTGAATGGTATTTTGAGAAGTGGCGTAACCGTGTTACAATTTCTTGGATTTATGCACTTAGACTATACCTTAAGGACTGATGAACCCTCTGCTATTACTGATAAAAATACACTAGAGAAAAAGAAAAATTATAAAAAGTGAGAGAGGTTCAATAGGATGTGTCTACTGGTTATAAAATATTCTATTCCTATAACTATGCCTGCTAAAGTTAGTGCTTAGAGTTTTCCAGCTGAAATAGCCGATCAGTTAATTAAATCAAATAAAGTTGAGGCCAACATACCTCTTAGCAAGCTGATAATATGCGCTACAATAGGAAAGAAAGCATAAGAGAGTACATTATGGAAATGTCCAATCTTATTTCTAAACTAAAGGCACTGAAATTGGAACTCTTTGAAGAGATTCTAGTGCTGTAACGCCCCGATCCCGGTGGGTACGGAGACGTTACTGCGACGTATATACGTAGGTCAGAAATACCCTCACGTATATACGCTAAGCATCAGTACAGGCAAGAATCAGAGTACGGAAGCAAGTGGTGCATTATACATTCCAACATATGAGTACAATTACAAAGTTATCACCAGAGGTGATAAATATTACAATAATATTACATCACCTGATAGGCGCAAATGCGAGAATACAAAGAGATGTACATATATGAACAGTACAAAAGGGCGCTCACGAGATAACTGGAGAAGCCGCGAGCCAACAAGGGGGAGCAAGAATGGGACTGGAGCTACAGTTGATCTGTCTGCTCCACAGAAGTAAGCTTGGTCCTCAGCAAGATGGTCCCTTTCGGTCCAAGCTCCAGGACCTGGGCATGAGGATCCAGAGGAGTCAGAACTCCCCAGGCGAGTGGTGAGGCGAAAGCCAGATGGCGTGCAAGGATAAGCACATGTGTATCGATAAAACCGAATCATAAGCATGCATTGAAAACCGTGTCGTGAGCATAAGCATGCAGAAGCAAGTAGATACATAACAAGTGATATCAAGCAGAGAATACTCATGGTATGGTAAGATAAGGGAAAGTAACGAGACGAGAAATAAAGTAAATAGGACAACACCAGATATCTCCTAAACTAACATAAAACCGACAAAACTGAATAAAACCGAATACGAGCAAATCTGATTGTACGGGTTTAGGTTACGGCTCCATGAGATCAATACTTCGAAGGAATAATCTGTTGGCCCAAAGGCCTATCACCCTAGTTTTGATGATGATCAACTCATGAAGTTATGTTTACTAATGATCTTGTGTTTAATTAGTGACAGATTCCTTATCAAGATCTTAGTAGGTGTGGAGCTTCAACAAAGGATAAAATGTCAAGTTGGAAGCTAGCACCGGTCGATTCACGAGCCTATGCATCAAGACCACCTCTAGAGATGAGCTCGGTGGATTGCATGTGGACCAAGTCAAGAAGATGAGAAGACTTCAAGGGAAGACTTCAAGAAGATGAAGACTTGTGTCTAGGTATAAGATTTTTGTTTGTTTTAGTTAAAATGTAAAGGATAGATAGTTGGTGGATTGCTCAAGTTCATATCACACACACACTCTTGATTTATGTGTTTTCATAAAAGATTTTTAGTTCTAGAAAAATACCGTTTTAGTTTTTGGTGTTTCAAATATACATGTGTTCTTAACCAAAACCTTTTTAGAACTCTCGTCCGTCCTACTGATCTGCTCGACACACTTTTAGTTTTCTAGTCATAACTTTTGATTCATATATTCAATTAACATGATTTATATTGCATTTTAAAGATGACTTTCAGAGCTACATTTAATATTCAATAATTATCTTCTGATTTAAATGTTAAGAATGTCAAATATTGGGTTGAAGTCTGAAAAATAGTTTTCAGTTTCTGATTTGATACCTTTTAGTATTTTATTGATAACTTTCAATTCCGAATTGATATTGATTTGATTTAAGTTTCATTAGAAAGAAGACTTCAATATCTACAAATTTATCCTATATACTTATTCCCAAATTCGAACGTTTTAGACCTCAAAACTGTGCTCCAATTTAACCTATTGCACAGAGGTCGGTCGACCGGGCCGGTCGACCGACGTGCACAAAACTGTGCACGTCTGGCAGTTTTGTGCGGTCGACCGGGCCGGTCGACCGGAACTGAGAGCAGTGCTCTCTGTTCTTCTCGGTCGACCGGGCCAGTCGACCGGAGGCTGTAACGGTCAGATTTTTGACCGTTACCGGTCGACCGGGTGGTCGACCTCAGCTCTGACAGACCCCAACGGTCAGATTTTTCTGACCTCTATAAAAGGGGGTTTTGTCATTGTTTTGAGCCAAGATTTTAGGAGAGCTTTTGTCCAGTTATTTCCATTCTTTTAGCAGAGTTTTCTCCACAAAATAGAGTGCCAATATTTCCTATCAAAAGGGATTTTATCAAGAGAGTGTTTATTGTGATTTCTTGAGTTTTCCATCAAAAGTTCTTTCCTTGATTTCTCACACTACACTTGAGCATCCATTGAGCTATTCATCCTATAGGTGTTGTAGTGAGAGTTTTTGTAGGTGATCAAGTGTTTAGATCACCAAGATTTCATCTTGTACTTTGAGGAGACGGGCAAGTGTGCTCGTGGTTGTTTAGGGTTCGGGTGCGAACTCTTGTAGCTTGAGGTGCGGCCTCGACGAGCCGGTGGGCTTGTGGTGTGTAAGGGACTTTGGGAGTCCGAGGGCTTGTAGGTGTTGCGGCACCAAGGAGAGATCCGGTTGGATCGTGCATAGTGGAAATCCTTCGTGTGTCGAAGGCGGGGATGTAGAGCAAGTGTGTTCGAACCTCGAAACAAACCCTTTGTGTTTGCGATTGCTCACTCTTGCTCTCTTACTCTTTTTGTCTCTATTATATCTTGCATTACTTACATTGTATTTACTTTACATGCTTGATATACCCTTGTGCATATTTGATATATACTTGCGTGGGATTGTTGCTAACACTTGTATTCAACCAAGAGAGCCAACGCGGCACCTCAACCCATTCAAGGGAATCTAGAGGAGTTTGTCCAGAGCCTCGCAAGGGGAATTCGGCAACACTCTTGTGTTATACATAAGTGTTTAATTAAAAGAAGTTTAATTTGGTCATCTTAGTTTTAATTCCGCATTATTTGTTCATAAGTGACCATTAGATTAGCCATCACCTATTCACCCCCCCTCTAGGTGATCTTACAATTGGTATCAGAGCTAGTGCTCTTGATATTGGGTCTAACAACCTAAGAGTTAAATATCCTCTTTTAGGCTAATCACAAGATTTGTACACACACCATGGACTTCATGTCACCACCCACTTTTGATATTCTTAACATCCAAACTTGGAAGGTTAAGATGTCATTGTACCTCAAGGCCTTAGGAATTCATGTCTATCTTGCCACTACTAATAATGCATATTGTATAGATGGTAAGAATATTGAGGCTAATGCTAAAGCCCTTCATGCTCTTAAATGTACCCTAAATGATGACTATTTATCTAGAGTTTCTAACATTGAATCGGCTTTTGTAGTATGGAACACCCTCATCTCCCTTGGCGAGAAAGATCTATCATATGCGGGGAGCGATTCGGACGTTGGAAGCGACATCTCCAACGTATGCTATATGGTCCAAGGGGATAACCCCCTTGAGGTAAACTCCGAATCCGATGATGAGGACATGTCATATGATGAGCTCACTTCATTTTGCCAAACAATTCTTGAGAAATATGACATGATTAAGAAAGAAAATAAAAATTTGAAAAAGAAAATTGATTGCATGCATATAGAACAAGATTCTTTTAAATCTAACATTGCATGCTTAGAAAAAGAGAAAAATGATTTGAAAAAGAATTTTGATTGCATGCTAAGAGAGAATGTTTCTTTTAAAACTAAAATAGCATGTATTGAAAAAGAAAACAATATTTTGAAAAATGAGAATGTTTCCCTTATGTCTAAATTAAATGATTTATGTGAAGGGAATATGTTTTTGAAAAATAAAATTGCTTTGGTGGAAACTCAAAAGGAAGTTGTTTTTCAAGAAAATATTACTTTGAAAAGAAAATTTGTTGAAAAAGAAAAAGAATTTGTTTCACAAAAGAAAAAGAAAAATGATCATATATCTCATCATGCTTTACATGCCACAACTAATGAGATTAAAGATTTGAAAATAAAATGAATAATTTGAGTTCAACCTTGAACTCTTGTGCATTCAATCATTCTAAATTGGAGTCCTTGTTTTCAAAGAAACAAACTCCTTCCTCTCTTGCACATCATCATGCTCATGCTTATGTTGCACAACATGATCACACTCCTACACATAAGCATACTAAGGTGTACGTTTGTACACATTGTGGCCGCAAAGGCCATTTAAGAAAATATTGTTATGATAGATTAGGTCATTTCAATTTTGCCAAGAATAAGAATTTTTGGGTGCCTTACAACAAGACTAACCTCAAAGGACCCAAGAAAATATGGGTACCAAACCCCCACCCTTTGATTTTGATGTAGGTGAGGGCTCTCACAAAACGTGAGAGGATTGGTGCCTTGATAGCGGATGCAATGGACATGATGGACAAACTTTTGGATGCATTGCTATCAAGGATATTTTGGTGGGTCAACCACCATGCTAGGAGCTTTGGAGTTGGTAACGATTTCTAAACTCCTATTTCATTTATGCACATGCTTTTAATTTCATGTAGCATGTTCATATTTTTTTTGGTGCTTCTTGTGGCATTTACATGCTTAAATGTAGAATGTGTCAAAACTTGTATTTATACATATATGAATAGTGAACTACAATTGACTTATATATATTTGAACTTCATGCTCATTTGTATTCACTATATGCATGTGTATAGGCTAGTTTTGATGATTCCGTCATTTATACCTGTTATGCCTATCTTTGATCTTACTTCATGTATATGTGTGTTTAATTCAAATCTAATAAATATACATGTATACCCTTGAGTCATTTGCCTTCATGCAATATATATTGGACTCTTTTCATATTTGGGATATGTATGCATATTGTTAGAATTGGATAAATCATATATATACCATGAAGATTAGTATTTTAAATAAATAATAAAAAATTGATGATTTTTCATGTTTTTGATTTGTATTAAAGATTAAAACATGTGTAAAACAAAATGTGATTTATGATCTTTTTGAGCTTGAATGACTACTTTCATAAAAATACTATTTACATGATCTTTGAACACTCATCTTTATGATACAAAATATTTTAAGCTTTATAGACCATGAGTGATTAAATCTTTGTATATTTAGTATTGCTTTATGAAAAATATATGATTTGTTTTAAGATGAAAAATAAGATTTTCATGAGATTCATGCTTCACTTTCTATTTTCATGAAAATACCATTTACATAACCTTTGAACACTCATCTTTTATGATAAAAGATAATTTTTGAGCTTTATGGATTATGAGTGCTTAAACTTGTATGTATTTAGTATAATTCATGAATAACATATGATTTCATGCTTGTGAAGGATCTTTAACTAGTTTTTCAAAAATTATTTATAACTAGTTATTTATTCTTCAAATTTGGTAGTGCTTAGACATAACTATTTTTAAAACCTACCAATTTTTGGTTATGAGTATATACATGACTTACAATGTTAATTTTACAATTGGTATATTACTCACATTTTGGTTCCTATATATGTATGCCCTAATTTTCAAATGGTCTTATCTATTCACATACATATATATGATTTTCATGTGCTTGCTTTACAATTGATTTACATTCTTAAAAGCACAAAAAGTTTATGCTAAGTTAAGTTAACACCTTATATTAACTATGCATAAGCTTATGAAAAATAAAAAGATTTTGTTTTAGATCTTTCATTTGGTATCAATAGGCCTCAACTTCAAATTTGTTATATGATTACAATTGATATCAATATGTTTGAAACAAAAAATTTTTTTTTGCAATGATAACTTGATATCACACATCTTCAAGTGCTATTTTCTATTGGTATCAAAATTACAAATTATGATTGGTTCAAAATTTGTTTTATTGGGAAAAGTTCAAAATTTTGTTTTGATAAAGAAAAATTAAAAATGTTTTGTTTTATATTTCCTATATGCAAGGAGAGCTTAACATCTCTCTTACATATAGATTCATGTTGAGTATATTATAAATTGAGGAGCTTAACATCTCTTCTTTATATGATATACGAGTGTAGGGGGAGCTTCACATCTCCTTCTATGCATTACATAGTTGTGTTGTGTGAATTAGGGCTTCACATCCCTCTTTCATGCAATGCACATTGTAGGGAAGCTAACTTAACGTCTTCCTCTTCATGAATGTATATCGCATATAAATCTTTATTGGTTGATTTGTATACCCCTCCTTATTTCTTTATTTTTGACAAAAAGGGGGAGAAAATTTTTTTTGATTTGATTTTACTTTGAACCCTTTGTTGATGATTGACAAAAAGGGGGAGAAGTATTTGAGTATATATGCATGTTTTCTTTACTTAAGGGGAGAAGTATTTGTCTTCCTGTTAGTTATGCATATATGTTTTTTTTTGTATTGGTTTGCAAATAATAGGAGAAAAAGATTTGTTTTTGTATTATCTTCATTCATTTGCATACATGTCATGTGCTTCATTGTCATATCTTTATCATTTATTTGATATGCATGAGTTAAGGGGGAGCTTCTTTGAAGCTTTACTTTAATCCATGCATATATAACTTCATGAGTTTTGTCATCATCAAAAAGGGGGAGATTGTTGGCCCAAAGGCCTATCACCCTAGTTTTGATGATGATCAACTCATGAAGTTATGTTTACTAATGATCTTGTGTTTAATTAGTGACAGATTCCTTATCAAGATCTTAGTAGGTGTGGAGCTTCAACAAAGGATAAAATGTCAAGTTGGAAGCTAGCACCGGTCGATTCACGAGCCTATGCATCAAGACCACCTCTAGAGATGAGCTCGGTGGATTGCATGTGGACCAAGTCAAGAAGATGAGAAGACTTCAAGGGAAGACTTCAAGAAGATGAAGACTTGTGTCTAGGTATAAGATTTTTGTTTGTTTTAGTTAAAATGTAAAGGATAGATAGTTGGTGGATTGCTCAAGTTCATATCACACACACACTCTTGATTTATGTGTTTTCATAAAAGATTTTTAGTTCTAGAAAAATACCGTTTTAGTTTTTGGTGTTTCAAATATACATGTGTTTTTAACCAAAACCTTTTTAGAACTCTCGTCCGTCCTACTGATCTGCTCGACACACTTTTAGTTTTCTAGTCATAACTTTTGATTCATATATTCAATTAACATGATTTATATTGCATTTTAAAGATGACTTTCAGAGCTACATTTAATATTCAATAATTATCTTCTGATTTAAATGTTAAGAATGTCAAATATTGGGTTGAAGTCTGAAAAACAGTTTTCAGTTTCTGATTTGATACCTTTTAGTATTTTATTGATAACTTTCAATTCCGAATTGATATTGATTTGATTTAAGTTTCATTAGAAAGAAGACTTCAATATCTACAAATTTATCCTATATACTTATTCCCAAATTCGAACGTTTTAGACCTCAAAACTGTGCTCCAATTTAACCCATTGCACAGAGGTCGGTCGACCGGGCCGGTCGACCGACGTGCACAAAACTGTGCACGTCTGGCAGTTTTGTGCGGTCGACCGGGCCGGTCGACCGGAACTGAGAGCAGTGCTCTCTGTTCTTCTCGGTCGACCGGGCCAGTCGACCGGAGGCTGTAACGGTCAGATTTTTGACCGTTACCGGTCGACCGGGCGGTCGACCGGCAGCTCTGACAGACCCCAACGGTCAGATTTTTCTGACCTCTATAAAAGGGGGTTTTGTCATTGTTTTGAGCCAAGATTTTAGGAGAGCTTTTGTCCAGTTATTTCCATTCTTTTAGCAGAGTTTTCTCCACAAAATAGAGTGCCAATATTTCCTATCAAAAGAGATTTTATCAAGAGAGTGTTTATTGTGATTTCTTGAGTTTTCCATCAAAAGTTCTTTCCTTGATTTCTCACACTACACTTGAGCATCCATTGAGCTATTCATCCTATAGGTGTTGTAGTGAGAGTTTTTGTAGGTGATCAAGTGTTTAGATCACCAAGATTTCATCTTGTACTTTGAGGAGACGGGCAAGTGTGCTCGTGGTTGTTTAGGGTTCGGGTGCGAACTCTTGTAGCTTGAGGTGCGGCCTCGACGAGCCGGTGGGCTTGTGGTGTGTAAGGGACTTTGGGAGTCCGAGGGCTTGTAGGTGTTGCGGCACCAAGGAGAGATCTGGTTGGATCGTGCATAGTGGAAATCCTTCGTGTGTCGAAGGCGGGGATGTAGAGCAAGTGTGCTCGAACCTCGAAACAAACCCTTTGTGTTTGCGATTGCTCACTCTTGCTCTCTTACTCTTTTTGTCTCTATTATATCTTGCATTACTTACATTGTATTTACTTTACATGCTTGATATACCCTTGTGCATATTTGATATATACTTGCGTGGGATTGTTGCTAACACTTGTATTCAACCAAGAGAGCCAACACGGCACCTCAACCCATTCAAGGGGAATCTAGAGGAGTTTGTCCAGAGCCTCGCAAGGGGAATTCGGCAACACTCTTGTGTTATACATAAGTGTTTAATTAAAAGAAGTTTAATTTGGTCATCTTAGTTTTAATTCCGCATTATTTGTTCATAAGTGACCATTAGATTAGCCATCACCTATTCACCCCCCCTCTAGGTGATCTTACATAATCCAAATAAGGAAACCCTCATCTATATACCTTTATCCCAGGTCACCATAATCCAAGCACGTGCAACCTGAGTTACAAAATGGCACAACAAATTGCATATTAACATATGATTATAATAGGGGCCGTCTAAGTTCCAGGCTTCAGTATGTGTCCCATTCCACATACTTCCACTTACAACTTATAGAGCAAGTTATTTGGAAACTGATAAAGTTCGATGAATCATGTTTCGGATGGGCCCCGTGCATGCCCGGGACAACGGTCAAGGAGTATCCGGTGCTGAGCCGGAACGTACCGCTAGGTACCGGGACTTATTGTACGCCCGAACAGGAATAGAGTATCACAGATCCCATAAAAATAGGCCTAGGGCGTGTGCATACCCGCAGGAATAAACAGGAGTAGGGGTGCCAGCACACCCCACGGAATCCCTGGTGGCCGCCAGGTGATCCCTCAAGTATGTGGCCACGCGCGGCTCGATAAGACCACCATAAACTTAATTAATCAGGGCCCATCAGTTTCCCCCAAACCAGGTACAAGTTGTCTAATTATAATAATTTATCCAGTAATAATGTCCACAGAGTATTCATAGTAATCTTATATTCATGGTTATCCCATTACGGGGCTCAACAGGAGTAAAGTCAGGAGCCTCCCTATTTCAGGGGTTCAAGTATCAACGTGTCAAGAAGCAGGTGGTAAAACATATGCTAGGTAGTAAGTCATGTCAGGTGGTAACACGTCAGTTGTCAAGTATGATACAGACAGGAGTATGTCAACAGTTAACATAACAAGTATGACATCACAATACCGACGAGAACACCGATATAAATACATAACCCGACGATGCGGGAAAGTCCAATGAGAAAGCGAGAACACTCGCCTAAAATTCAGGAAAACACTGTGAAATCCCAAGCTCTGGAATCCAGGGAATCAACGCGTCAATGCGTTTAAAATATAAGGGAGGAGAGAGAATAGAGACGCGGGAATCGCAGACACGGGAGACGCGCTGCGGAGATGTCACAAACGCGGGATCTGTGCTCAAGTCAGGTCGCGAGGAGAGCGCGGACGCGGATGTGGGTTCTGCGTCGCGTTTAGCACGAAAAGAACACAGACGCGGGCATGGGCTCCGCGTCGTGTGGACACGAGAAGGACACAGACGCGGGCCTGGACTCCGCGTTGCGTCGATACAAGAACGCGAAGGCCGCGTTAAGGGATTGCCTAGACGCGGGGGTGAGATCCGCGTCAGCAATAAAACAGAGGAGGGAAGGTGATTTCGGGGTGGTGGTGTTTAGTGTTTGTCATTGCAATTGTCACCGAAAAGATTACCGGAATAATCGTAAACGATTACCGGAATAATCATCGGAGGCGTTGCCGACGAAGAAGAGCTCGACCCCAATCCAAAGGAGGTGGCCGGCCCTTGAGAAGGTGATGGGGTGGTAGCCGGTGACGGCCGGAGTTGGCCGGAATCCGGTAGCTCAAGCCCAAGCCCAAGCAACCATGGGGGGTGCAAGTGTAGTTAAAAATGAAAGGTTGGAGTTTTGGAAACGAGGCTTCGGAGAGCGAAGCAATAGCTCGTCGGAAAGAGCACGACGAGGAGAGGAAGATGGCGTGGTTCGTGGTGGCCAAGGAGGTGTAGGTGGTGGTGGAATTGGTGGAGAAGTTAAATGGAGGTAATGGGTGTTTGGTGGAAAGAGAGGAAGAAGAAGGTGATATTGGTGGTTGGATTGGTGTGTTTTTTTTGTTTGGAATGGTGGAGGAGATGGAGGAGAAAGAGGTGGTGGTGTTGGTGGTGAAAATGGAGGTGGAGAAGGTGAAGTATGGGTGGTCAATAGGAGAGAGCAAGAGGCTCTTTGGCTGTTGGTTTTCTTTCTCAGGAAACAAAGGAGAAGAAGAAGTAATCATGAAAGAGAGAGAAGAATGTGGGTGGTTTTATAAGGAGGGGAAAACATTATAATAAGATTGCCATTCTCATCATTTAATGAAACTTGCGTTTCATTGCAAAGAAGCTGCGTCCCCATACAAATGAATCCGCGTCTGGGCAAAAATTTAGCCAGACGCGGGGATTATCTCAGCGCCCAGGGAAGATGCAAAAAGCCGCGTTTAGCAAAAGGACAAAAGTCATAATGACTTTGATTGGAATTGATTAGCAGTGCATTAAATGCAGCATGGAGAGGATCTCTGCATTAAATGCAGAATCCTAGGTTGGTGAAACTCGCGTCTAGCGAGGAGAGAGAAAAGTGAAAAAATATCTGGGCACTATTCCGGTATCTGGGAAAACACCGAAAACTCCGAAAAAGTCTAAAAAATAAAGTAGCTTGGAAAGCTTCCCAAAAATTCTCAAAAATAATAAATATTATAAAAGATTTTTGGTGAAATCGGTTTTCAGAAATTCAATCTCATTTTCAAAATAAAAATCCTGAAGTCAACCGTCAACACCGGTCTACACCGGGTCGGCCGGATTTTGATAAATTCTGAAAAATCTCAGAAAATGCCAGAAAAGAGAAAATATAATTTTAAGAAGTAATATGAAAGCGGAATTTAGAAATTTGATTCCAATTATAAATTAAAATTCCTTGAATCAACCAGTGAGACTGGCCGACACCAAATCCAGTAGAATTTCGATAAATTCAGAAAATTCTCAGAAAAAGTATTTAGATAGAAAATGTGATTTTAAGAAGTTACAGGAAAGCCGTTTCTTAAAATTCAACTCCGTTTGTAAATTAAAAATCCGAGAATCGGTCAGCGGTATCGGTCGACCCCGGTTTTGAAGAATTTCAATTTAATTCTGAAAAATTCCATAAAATCATAAAAAATCTAAAATATTAGAAAATGATGTTTAAAACTAAAATCGGTCAAATTGGAATAGCGAAAAGATCAAATCGAGCAACTCACTAGGATCGGGTTCCCGGTTCAGATTAGGGCTGACTCCGAGTTCACGAATCCAGATCCAAGGCAAAACGATCATGTAAGTATCTCATAATACAAAACAAATATAGAAAGTAAATCGAAAAATATGACTGAAAAATCTGAATACGTAATTAAGCACGTGTTCTGGGAGCGGGGTGTTACAATCCACCCACCTTACAAAAATTGCGTCCTCGCAATTTCGATAAGGGGAAGATGAACACAGGAGAGACCAGGGTTGACAATGAGAGAATGATAAAGGGGAATATTTACGAAAGATTACCAACTCAAAATACAAAAGATCAGGGTAGCGGTTACAGTGACATCCTCAAGGTTCCTGTTCCGGGTACCGAGCTTCACATTCTGCTGCTGCTTCGTCTGATGCCTCTGCGCCATGTTGTAGACTTGACCTCTACCATGATCTGCTCTAGTTCTCACTCCTCTCTGTGGCTGATCATACTGCTGGGGTGAAAATGGGGCTCTTCGGTCAACGGGTTCTGGGTTTCCTCTCAGTGGTGGGGCTGGAAGTGCTGGGGGTGTTGGTCGTGTTGGAAATGTTGATGGTGTTGGATAGGTCTTCTTGAATGGGCAACCACCTGTCGAGTGATTACCGGATCCACATACCAAACATAGTCCATTAGCCCTTCGGCAGTTGCGTTGGAGGTGTCCGGGTTTTTGGCAGTACCCGCATATCATCTGCTTAGGGGGAGATCGGAATGGTCGCTTGACTATCGGCCCGTTGGGGGTCCTTGCTGCATCTTCTTCGTTCATCAATTGAAAGGGTCTCTTTACTGACTTGTTCTGTACCTGGTTCTCATTCTTCTTCTCCAGTCCTCGTTCTACTTCACGGGCAATGGAGAGAACCTGGGAGTATGTCTTCAGCTGTTGAGGAATAAGATACATCTGGACGTCCATCTTTAGCCCTTGCTGAAATCTGCTGGCCCGTTTTTCTTCGTCTGCCACCATGTAGGGAACAAATCTGCTGAGCCTCAAGAATTCAGCAGCATATTCATCCACTGACCGGTTGCGCTACTGCAGGCGGATAAATTGTTCTTCCATGTCCCTTTGAGCTGTTGCAGGGAAGAATCTCTCGTAGAAACCCTTTGAGAACTGGTCCCATGTGATGGGTTTCTCCAGTGTTGCTTCTTCCGCCAACCACCATGTTCGGGCCACATCCTTCAATTGTATTTTGGCCACTTCCACTTGGTTCTCATCGGGGACTCGGGCCGCCTTCAATAGATCTGTTGTGTCTATTACCCACTGTTCTGCATCCAGGGGCTTCTCTGTGCCTGAAAAGATAGCCGGTTGTAATCTCCTGAAGTCTGATACGTTGCCTGGCCTTTGCTCTCGGGGTGTAACTAACAATCCTTGACGTAGAAGCTCAGTTTGTTGTTGTTGACTCTGCATCATCCCTTGAAGTATCCTCATCATACCATCATTGTCTCTTGTTGGGTCCATCTTGAGAAGTACCAGCACCATTACGTGTTCCCCGTCTTTCGATACTTGAGTTGGTTGAAGAGGTAATATGAAGAAGCTGGAAGGTAAAAGATTGGAGGTCTCAGGATTCAAGAAATGGATCAGAAGGAAGGAATAGATAACTCTGCACTTGTAGTTGGATTGTATAACCATGACTCATGCATTCCAGTTGCAAATTTCTTTACCATTAATTTGCCATCTGGACGTACTGAGGATGTAGGAGCCTAGGCTATGATACCACCCTGTAACGCCCTGATCCCGGCGGGTACGGAGACGTTACTGCGACGTATATACGTAGGTCAGAAATACCCTCACGTATATACGCTAAGCATCAGTACAGGTAAGAATCAGAGTACGGAAGCAAGTGGTGCAATATACATTCCAACATATGAGTACAATTACAAAGTTATCACCAGAGGTGATAAATATTACAATAATATTACATCACCTGATAGGCGCAAATGCGAGAATACAAAGAGATGTACATATATGAACAGTACAAAAGGGCGCTCACGAGATAACTGGAGAAGCCGCGAGCCAACAAGGGGGAGCAAGGATGGGACTGGAGCTACAGTTGATCTGTCTGCTCCACAGAAGTAAGCTTGGTCCTCAGCAAGATGGTCCCTTTCGGTCCAAGCTCCAGGACCTGGGCATGAGGATCCAGAGGAGTCAGAACTCCCCAGGCGAGTGGTGAGGCGAAAGCCAGATGGCGTGCAAGGATAAGCACATGTGTATCGATAAAACCGAATCATAAGCATGCATTAAAAACCGTGTCGTGAGCATAAGCATGCAGAAGCAAGTAGATATATAACAAGTGATATCAAGCAGAGAATACTCATGGTATGGTAAGATAAGGGAAAGTAACGAGACGAGAAATAAAGTAAATAGGACAACACCAGATATCTCCTAAACTAACATAAAACCGACAAAACGAATAAAACCGAATACGAGCAAATTGATTGCACGGGTTTAGGTTACGGCTCCACGAGATCAATACTTCGAAGGAATAATCAAAACAAGGAAACCCTCATCTATATACCTTTATCCTAGGTCACCATAATCCAAGCACGTACAACCTGAGTTACAAAATGGCACAACAAATTGCATATTAACATATGATTATAATAGGGCCGTCTAAGTTCCAGGCTTCAGTATGTGTCCCATTCCACATACTTCCACTTACAACTTATAGAGCAAGTTATTTGGAAACTGATAAAGTTCGATGAATCATGTTTCGGATGGGCCCCGTGCATGCCCGGGACAACGGTCAAGGAGTATCCGGTGCTGAGCCAGAACATACCGCTAGGTACCGGGACTTATTGTACGCCCGAACAGGAATAGAGTATCACAGATCCCATAGAAATAGGCCTAGGGCGTGTGCATACCCGGCAGAAATAAATAGGAGTAGGGGTGCCAGCACACCCCACGGAATCCCTGGTGGCCGCCAGGTGATCCCTCAAGTATGTGGCCACGCGCGGCTCGATAAGACCACCATAAACATGATTAATCAGGGCCATCAGTTTCCCCCAAACCAGGTACAAGTTGTCTACTTATAATAATTTATCCAGTAATAATGTCCACAGAGTATTCATAGTAATCTTATATTCATGGTTATCCCATTACGGGGATCAACAGGAGTAAAGTCAGGAGCCTCCCTATTTCAGGGGTTCAAGTATCAACGTGTCAAGAAGTAGGTGGTAAAACATATGCTAGGTAGTAAGTCATGTCAGGTGGTAACACGTCAGTTGTCAAGTATGATACAGACAGGTGTATGTCAACAGTTAACATAACAAGTATGACATCACAATACCAAACGAGAACACCGATATAAATACATAATGTTGTGCAAGTCAACCCGACGATGCGGGAAAGTCCAATGAGAAAGCGAGAACACTCGCCTAAAATTCAGGAAAACACTGTGAAATCCCAAGCTCTGGAATCCAGGGAATCAACGCGTCAATGCGTTTAAAATATAAGGGAGGAGAGAGAATAGAGACGCGAGAATCGCAGACGCGGGAGACGCGCTGCGGAGATGTCACAAACGCGGGATCTGTGCTCAAGTCAGGTCGCGAGGAGAGCGCGGACGCGGATGTGGGTTCTGCGTCGCGTTTAGCACGAAAAGAACACAGACGCGGGCATGGGCTCCGCGTCGTGTGGACACGAGAAGGACACAGACGCGGGCCTGGACTCCACATTGCGTCGATACAAGAACGCGAAGGCCGCGTTAAGGGATTGCCTAGACGCGGGGGTGAGATCCGCGTCAGCAATAAAACAGAGGAGGGAAGGTGATTTCGGGGTGGTGGTGTTTAGTGTTTGTCGTTGCAATTGTCACCGGAAAGATTACCGGAATAATCGTAAACGATTACCGGAATAATCATCGGAGGCGTTGCTGACGAGAAGAGCTCGGCCCCAATCCAAAGGAGGTGGCCGGCCCTTGAGAAGGTGATGGGGTGGTAGCCGGCGACGGCCGGAGTTGGCCGGAATCCGGTAGCTCAAGCCCAAGCCCATGCAACCATGGGGGTCCAAGTGTAGTTAAAAATGAAAGGTTGGAGTTTTGGAAACGAGGCTTCGGAAAGCGAAGCAATAGCTCGTCGGAAAGAGCACGACGAGGAGAGGAAGATGGCGTGGTTCGTGGTGGCCAAGGAGGTGTAGGTGGTGGTGGAATTGGTGGAGAAGTTAAATGGAGGTAATGGGTTGTTGGTGGAAAGAGAGGAAGAAGAAGATGATATTGGTGGTTGGAGTTGGTGTTTTTGTTGTTGGAATGGTGGAGGAGATGGAGGAGAAAGAGGTGGTGGTGTTGGTGGTGAAAATGGAGGTGGAGAGGTGGAGTATGGGTGGCCAATAGGAGAGAGCAAGAGGCTCTTTGGCTGTTGGTTTTCTTTCTCAGGAAACAAAGGAGAAGAAGAAGTAATCATGAAAGAGAGAGAAGAATGTGGGGTGGTTTTATAAGGAGGGGAAAACATTATAATAAGATTGCCATTCTCATCATTTAATGAAACTTGCGTTTCATTGCAAAGAAGCTGCGTCCCCATACAAATGAATCCGCGTCTGGGCAAAAATTTAGCCAGACGCGGATTATCTCAGCGCCCAGGGAAGATGCAAAAGCCGCGTTTAGCAAAAGGACAAAAGTCATAATGACTTGATTGGAATTGATTAGCAGTGCATTAAATGCAGCATGGAGAGGATCTCTGCATTAAATGCAGAATTCTAGGTTGGTGAAACTCGCGTCTAGCGAGGAGAGAGAAAAGTGGAAAAATATCTGGGCACTATTCCGGTATCTGGGAAAACACCGAAAACTCCAAAAAAGTCCAAAAAATAAAGTAGCTTGGAAAGCTTCCCAAAAATTCTCAAAAATAATAAATATTATAAAAGATTTTGGTGAAATTGGTTTTTAGAAATTCAATCTCATTTTCAAAATAAAAATCATGAAGTCAACCGTCAACACCGGTCTACACCGGGTCGGCCGGATTTTGATAAATTCTGAAAAATCTCAGAAAATGTCAGAAAAGAGAAAATATAATTTTAAGAAGTAATATGAAAGCGGAATTTAGAAATTTTATTCCAATTATAAATTAAAATTCCTGGAATCAACCACTGAGACTGGCCGACACCAAATCCAGTAGAATTTCGATAAATTCAGAAAATTCTCAGAAAAAGTATTTAGATAGAAAATGTGATTTTAAGAAGTTACAGGAAAGCCGTTTCTTAAAATTCAACTCCGTTTGTAAATTAAAAATCCGAGAATCGGTCAGCGGTATCGGTCGACCCGGTTTGAAGAATTTCAATTTAATTCTGAAAAATTCCAAAAAATTATAAAAAATCTAAAATATTAGAAAATGATGTTTAAAACTGAAATCGGTCAAATTGGAATAGCGAAAAGATCAAATCGAGCAACTCAGTAGGATCGGGTTCCCGGTTCAGATTAGGGCGACTCCAAGTTCACGAATCCAGATCCAAGGCAAAACGATCATGTAAGTATCTCATAATACAAAACAAATACAGAAAGTAAATTGAAAAATATGACTGAAAAATCTGAGTACGTAATTAAGCACGTATTCCGGGAGCGGGGTGTTACAAGTGCACTTCATTCTGAACTCTTTTCTTACATAGTTTAACTCTTTTCAAGATTATTTATAATGCTCAAAGAGAAAAGTGGAGTCTCATTGAGCTTATCAATCACTGTATCTGGGAAGAAAGATTGAAATAAGAAAAAACTGAACGTGCTCACTTAGTATTCCAAGGTAATACCTTTAATGAAAAAGAAAAAGTGTAACTAAAGGAAGAACACAAACACCACTATAGTCACTGATCCTACAGTGGTAAAAGTGTAGAAGAAGAAGCCTAAGGTCATTGCATGTTTCTTTTACAATAAAGTAAGCTACCTCAAGCATGATTGCACAAAGTATCAGAAATAGAGGGTATATCTCATGCTTATGTTTATTTTGAAATTAATTTAGTTTTAGTGTCGCATGGATAGATAATTCACATAAGTAATTCAATGCGGAACTTCCAAACTCAAAGGAGACGCAGCCCAGCTGAGCGAGACATTTACATAGATGATGGATATTAAACTGCAATGAAGATATTGGAGTTTGTAGGCTTAGATTAAATTCTGGTTTTTTGTTTTAGATTTGGATGAGAGTTTATATGTACCGTCATTTTAAGCGAAATCATATTTCTATTTCATTGTTAAGATGATCTGACTTTACTGTCACTCTTTGTAATGAAATGATTAGTCTACTTTTTAAATATGTAGTTGGTGGTATTAAAATTCTGATTGATATCTATATAAATTGAAACTTCATGCTTTATTTCCTGAATCTTTTTATGTGAATAACCTAGGCACTAAGTGAACATTAATTAAAGAATCATTAGGAAATTTGGTACTAGACGGAGATCAAGACCCTTAGATTTGGTGTATACAGACATATGTGGCCTATTTCTTACAGCTTCTTGGAATGACCACAAGATACTTCATCATTTTCACGAACGATTACTCTCATTACGGGTACCTAAACTTAATCCATGAAAATCTCAATCACTGGACATGTTTAAAATCTAGAAGGCTGAAGTTGAAAATCAACTAAATAGAAAGATTAAAGTTGTTGTTACATTTGACCATAATAATGAGTACTATGGCAGGTATGACGGATCAGGTAGATGTCCAGGACCTTTTGTCAATTTTTCGAAAGTGTGGAATTATCGCTCAGACACCATACCAGGGACACCTCGTCAAAATAGTGCCGCTAAAAGATGAAACCACACACTAAACAACATGATTAGGAGTATGATACCTAACACTGCTCTACCAGAGTCATTATGTAGTGAAACCTTAAAGACAACTGTCTACCTCTTTAATAGAGTACCTAGAAAAATAGTAATAAAAACTCTAAACTGAAAAATCTCTCAGCTTTAGGCATCTCTATATTTGGGGTTGTCCAGTTGAAGCTCGACCATATATGTCACATGAGAAGAAGCTGGACTCAAGGACAGTTAGCTGTTTCTTTGTTGAGTATTCTAGAGGTCTAGAGGCCTTAGGTTTTACTGTTCCTCCACTAAGAACATAATAGAGATAGATAATGCTAAATTATTGAGGATATTCAAAACAGTGGGAGTCAACTACATAAGGATTTCACATTTACGGAATAACGTATTGTTAAACCCATGATAATTGTTCCAAATGATGATGTAGTTGTTCCACTTCAGCTGAAAATATAGTTATTCCCTTACAAGGCACAGATACAGTTCATCCTGAAGTAGATCCTGATGATGAGGTAGAACCTGAAAATCTTTAACACAAGTGCCTAGGAGATCAATTAGGGAGAGGAGATCAACCATCACAAATGACTATATAGTTTATCTCCAAGAGTATGAATTTAATATAGGGCTAGAGGATGACCCCACATCCTTGAATGAGATCAAACTCAGGGTTCACTCCTTTAAATAGTCAAATACCATGAAAGATGAGTTAAAATCCATGAAGGACAATGATGTTTGAGATTTGTTGAATTGCCTAAGGGAAAAAAATGATTGGTTGTAAATAGGTAGTTAAACCAAGCAGGATTCGAGAGGCAACGTCAAAAGATATAAGGCACGTCTTATCGCAAAGGGATTCACTCAAAGAAGAGGCATCGACTATAAGGAGACTTTCTCTCCGATTTTCATGAACGATTCTTTTAGGATTATCATACCACTAGTGGCTCATTTCAATCTGGAGTACACCAAATGAATGTTAAGACTGCCTTTCTTAATGATGACATTGAGAAAGAAATCTATATGGTGCAACCAGACAGTTTTATTGAAGTCAAAAGTTCAGAACATCTGATTTGCAGATTAAAGAAATTCATTTATGATATAAAGCAAGCATCTCTTGAATGGTATTTGAAATTTGATCAAGTAATATCCGTTTTTGGTTTTAAAAAACTATAGCTGATCAATGCATTACCACAAATTTAAAGGGAGTAGACTTATATTTCTTGTGTTATATATGAATTACATTCTACTAGTAAGGCCGATATGGATATGGATCTTCTACTTGAGATCAAGAGTTTTCTCCCAAAAAATTTTGAGATGAAAGTCTTGGAGACGCTTTTTTGTGATAGACATCCATATTCAATGTGACAGGACATGTGGAATATAAGGTTTATCACAAAAGACCTATATTGGTAAGGCGCTAAATAGACATGATACGAAAAATTACTTTCAACGTGATACACCTATCACTAAGGGAGATAAGTTGAGTTTACTCCAATGTTCCAAGAATGACCTACAGAAAAAGCAAATGAAAGACATTTCATATACATTGACAGTTGAAAGTTTGATGTATGCTCAAGTTTGCACTCATCTAGATACAACATAGTTGAAAAACTTGACAGATCATGATCAATCCTGAGATTGATTACTAGAAGATTGCCAAGAAGGTATTGTGATACCTATAGAGGACAAAGGACTACATGTTTACATACAAAAAAAATCTAATAATTGCAGCTGGTTTGATACACAGATTCAGATTATACTGGATGTACCGACAGTGGGAGGTCCACTTCAGATTACATTTTCCTCATTGCAGGAAGATGATAAATTTAGTTGAGAGGCCATTACAACTTTACTGTGATAATAGAGATACAGAGCTCTACTGTAATGGTGACAAGAGTTCAGCAAAGGTGAAGCATATCAACTTCAAGTTTCTTGTCATTAAGGATAAAGTTCGGAATCACATTGTGTCTGTTAATAGTATTAGTACTATTCTTAACATTACATATTTACTCACTAAAGAACTGCCACGTAAAGTCTTCTGAGAGCATATTGCTCATATGGGAATGGCTAGTCCTGATGATATCCTGCTTTAATGAGAGTGGATAATTATATTTTATGTAATGGACATTTTTCTCAGTGCATTATATATATGTATTTTGTGATTCCAATAATAAAGTAATAACTGTTTTCTTTTAATTTTTTTAGTTTAATTTATGCATTTGAGTTTGTTAGTAGTTGGACTCATTGGATTCATAAAGTTAGACTCATTGGAGTCTTAAGGTTAGACTCGTTAGAGTCATAAAATGAAAACCAGTTGGAATTATACCTTATTTGATTAGAGAGTTTTTCATACCACACGTTCACATTTGACCTATGTCGTTAAGGATTCTGAAACTTGTGATGTGAAAACTCCTACCTCGATTATACAGAAGGTAACGACTGCCATGTTCGGTGGGAGGCACTTAATGGACCAGATTATCTTGAAATGTGATTATTGACAGTTAAAGTTTTGATACCATAAAATATATATAATATCCTTCCAGTATGACTTGTATGGCCCAAGTGAGAGATTGTTAGACTTATTTAGATTAGAGTCTAAAGTGATTGGGGCTTACACAAATCTAATTAGATATTATACACATATCTCTATAAGCCTATGTTGTTTGACCCAATAAAGAATTGATCAAACCTAATAGTTTGGGCCTACACTTGTTTCAATTACACTTAGCCATTGGTGTAAATAAATTTGTAATGTGGATCTCATCTATACGTGTAGAACGTGTGATATTAATCAATGGCCTAGCTCTATGATGAGTTAAACTAGGATTGCCTTGAGCTTATAAATATCATGGATTAGATTCGCTCTTCACTATCATGACCTAATATCTCTCTTCAAGGCATCTCATCTCTTCTAAAGGTCAAGAAGAGAACATAGTAGTTGGATACATGAATCCCCTTCTTCAAATCCAGCATCCTCGAGATCGTGGCAATCTTCGCCATCCCTTTTGTGATGAAATCAGGTATGCCTAAATTTTTCGTCCTTTTGATCTTGGTAAAGAGGCTATTACATGCGTGAGATCTTATTTGGATAATTATTAGATCAACATATGATTCATTTCCATATTCTTCTCAAAGGACCTAAGTTTATATATGGGTGCGTTGGGAAGGATATGGGGATAAATCATTCCCACGAAAATTCAATGCTATAGCATTCAAATACAAGATTCATTCTGTTAAAGTTGATCAACATTATTAATATAACTTAAACTCAAAAATTAAGTGTTTTGAATATTTTTACTTATTCATCAAATAGGCCTAAAATGAACGAAATAGTAAGTTGGTTAGTTTAACGGTATAGAATATTTGAAACCTAACTAAAATTGGTGTGTGAGGATTTTTAAATGTTTAGATCATATTCAAATAGTTGGATCGTGAATTTTATGTATAAAGTTATAGATCTAAGTAATATGCTACTTTTTGACCGTCTATTTGTATCTACTTGAAGCATAGATAAGAAAACTATAAAAATTTGATTTTAGTTACTTTAAATATGTAGATTAACTTCTATAGAGAGAATCTTGTATTTCAATGTTAGAAGTGAATTTGAGTAGGAAAAGTGCTGCTCAAGACCTCTACATTCACACATATAGATAGATGATAGACTAGGATCCTTTCAAAAGGATTCGGACCCGAATCTTTCTCACTAAAATTCAACTCCCCAACATTCAAATGTAAGATCCGCTCCATTCAAGTTGATTTACATTATTTGAAGTCTCTAAAAATAAAAAATCATATCATTTAAATATTTTTTACTTACCTATCAAGTATGTGTAAAATGGATGGTCGAAATTACATTTTGTTTAGATCTACAACTTTGAACATACAATTTCTCTCTTTAACCATTTGATCATGATCTAAACATTTAAAAAACCCTACACCATTTTTTTAGGTTTAAAATATTATACACTGTTAAACTAAACAACTCACTATTTTCAGTTGTCCGTTTTGCGATCACTTGATGGATATGCAAAAATATTTAGATGCCATGATTTTTGATTTTTAGAGACTTCAAATAATGTAGATCAAGTTGAACAGAGTGAATCTTGCAGTTGAATCGAGGGGTTAAATTTTAGCAGGAAAATTTGGGTCCGAATTCTTTTGAAAGGATCCTAGTCTATATATAATATATTTTTTGGAAGATAATTTTCGGGGTATTCCAGAGGAACCCATCCTCATCCTAAAGAAACTTTATGGTCAACAAGCCCTCCAGATTAATTCTCAATATATCGTTGAGAGTAGAAATAGAACCAACACCTGCTTGGGAGGGAGCAAACCAAGTAGCTTACCATTTGGCCATTCTCGCGGATATATATTTTTTTTGTGTGTGTGGGTCCCAATAGGGACTCGACTTGTTAGATTATGGGTTTGCTTTCCAGCAGGTCGCTGGTTCGAATCCCTTAATGGGCGTTTGCCCTCAAGAATTTTATTCTCGCGAACTCAGGATTGTGTAGGAAAATTTCCCAGGGTAAGATGCACATACCAATGGGATTAGTTGGGGTGCGCTAAGCGATCTTGAATACCTGGATAGATTTCACACACACACACACACACACACACACACACACACACACACACACAAGGAAGTACTCTAGTGAGAACCGGGTTAACAATAAGCTTCGTGTGAATTCCACGGTGAGCCACCTCATGAACGGTTCAAATCGTTCATATGATCTACATACTTATATTAGGCTAACAATTAAAAACACGCGATCCCAGACCTTTCTACCAATGCATCAAATAACACTTTTTATCTATGGCTAATATAACATATTTTGTGTATTCACTTACTGAATAGATAAAAAGGCATGAAATCATGTTATTTTTATGGTTAGGCTATTTTGAGTATGTAGATTAAGATGAACGGTTCAGATCATCCACAGGGTGGCTCATCATGGAGTTCACACGAAAACCTATTGTGAGTCCGGTTCTCACTATATTATATATATATATATATATATATATATATATATATATATATATATATATATATATATATATATATATATATATATATATATATAGACATGAGTACACGTGGAGGCTCTTCCCACTCAAACTCAATTCCACGACATTCAAATACAAGATTAACTTCATTGAAGTTGATCTACATTATTTAAAGCAACTAAAATAAAAAATCAAGTGTTTTGAATAGTTTTTGCCCATCCAAAAAGTAGGCACAAAATGAACGGTCGAAATAGTGAGTTGGTTAGTTTAACGTATACAATACTTAAAACTTAATAAAAATTGTTCTGTGGGGTTTTTTAATTGTTTAGATCATGATCAAATGGTTGGATCAATCATTTATATGTCTAAAGTCATAGATCTAAGTAAAAAGCTATTTTCGATCGTCCATTTTGCGCCTACTAGATTGATGGGCAAAAAGTATTTGAAACACTTGATTTTAGTTACTTTAAATAATGTAGATCAACTTCAACAGAGTAGATCTTGTATTTGAATTTCGTGGGATTGAGTTTGAGTGGGAAGGATTTGGACTCGAATTCTTTATATACATGCATACATACATACAAACAATATATATATATATATATATATATATATTATATATATATATATATATATATATATATATATATATATATATATATATATAGAGAGAGAGAGAGAGAGAAACTCGTGTCATTCTAAAAGGATTCAAGACTGAATCCTTCCTATGCAAATACAATCCTATGATATCCGAATGCAAGGTCTTCTCTGTTGAAGTTGATCTACATTATTTCAAGTAACTAAAGTTAAAAATCATATATTTTGAATACTGTTTACCTATCCATCAAGTAGGCACAAAATAGACTGCTGAAATAGGGAGTTGGTTAGTTTAACGGTGTTGAATATTTGAAATCTAACAAAAATTAATGTGTGAGAAATTTTAAATATTTAGATCATGATGAAATGATCGGATCGAGAATTGTATGTCTAAAGATGTAGATCTAAGAAATATGCTATTTTCGATCATCCATTTTGTGCATACTTGATGGATGGGCAAAAGGTATTCAAAATACATGATTTTTAATTTTTAGATACTTGAAAGAATGTAGATCAACTTCAACGGAATAGATCTTTCATTCGGATGTCGTAGGGTTGTATTTGAGTGAGAAGGATTGGGCCTCGAAATCCTTCCAGAACTACATAAGCTATCTCTCTCTATATAAGAGAGAGATAGCTTATGTAGTTCCAGAAAGATTTGAGGCCGAATCCTTCCTGCTCAAATACAATACTATGACATCCGAATGAAAGATCCATTCCTTTAAAGTTGATATATATTATTTTCAAGTTTCTATAAACCAAAAAAATCAAACATTTTAAATACTTTTTGCCCATGCATCAAGTAGGAAAAAAACGGACGAGCTAAATAGTGAGTTGGTAAGTGTAATAGTGTATAACATTCAAAACCTAACAAAAATTAGTTTGTAGGGTTTTTTAAATGTTTAGATCATGATCAAATGTCGGATCAAGAATTTTTATGTCTAAAGACATAGATCTAACCAACTCACTACTTTCGACCATTCATTTTGCACCATTTGATGGATGGGCAAAAAATATTCAAAATACTTGATTTATGATTTATAGATACTTTAAATAATATAGATTAACTTCAATTGAATGGATCTTGTATTCGAATGTCATATGATTGTATTGAGTTGGAAGGATTCATGATCGAATCCTTCTGGAACTACACAAGTCTATCTCTCTCTAGAGAGAGAGAGACTTGTGGAATGGATCTTGTATTCGAATGTCGTATGACATATTTGAGTGGAAAAAATTCGAGATCGAATCTTTCTAGAACTACACAAGGCTAGAGATAGACTTGTGTAGTTCCAGATGGTTTTGATCTCGAATTCTTCCCATTCAGATACAGCCATACGACATTCGAATACAAGCTCGATTCCATTGAAGTTGATCTATATTATTTAAAGTAACTAAAAATAAAAACAAGTGTTTTGAATACTTTTTACCCTTGCATCAAGTAGGAAAAACACAGACGACCTAAATAGTGAGTTGGTTAGTTTAACGGTGTGGAACATTTGAAACCTAACAAAAATTAGTTTGTAGGGGTTTTTAAATGTTTAGATCATGATCAAATGGCCGGATCGAGAATTTGTATGTCAAAAGACATAGATCTAACCAACTCACTACTTTCGGCCGCCCATTTTGTGCCACTTGATGCATGGGCAAAAAAAATTTAAAATACTTAATTTTTGATTTATAGATATTTTAAATAATATAAATCAACTTCAACGGAATGGATCTTGAATTCGATTATCGTAGGGTTGTATTTGAGTGAGAAGGATTCAGGCTCGAATCCTTTCGGAAGAACACAAGACTCTCTCTCTCTTTCTACACACACAACACAAATATACACAAACTTGTGTCCTTTTGAAAGATTCAAGCCTGAATCCTTCTCACTCAAATACCAACATCCGACATTCAAATACAAGATTCACTCCATTGAAGTTGATTTATATTATTTCAAGTATCTATAAACTAAAAATTAAGTGTTTTGAATACTTTTGCCCATGCATCAGATAGGAGAAAAACTGACGGTCTAAACAGTGAGTTGGTTAGTTTAATGGTGTTAGAACATTTGAAACTTAACATAAATTGGTTTGTAAGGTTTTTAAATGTTTAGATCATAATCAAATGGCCAGATCGAGAATTTAAATGTCTAAAGATATATATCTAATGAAATCACTACTTCGGTCGTCCATTTGCGCTGCTGATAATGGACAAAAAATGTTCAAAACACATAATTTTTGGTTTATAGATACTTGAAATAATATAAATCAACTTCAATAGAGTGGATCTTATATTCGAATGTCGGAGGGTTGTATTGAGTTGGAAGGATTTAGGCTCAAATCCTTTTGAAAGGACACAAGTCTCTCTCTCTCTCTCTCTCTCTCTCTCTCTCTCTCTCTCTCTATATATATATATATATATATATATATATATATATATATATATATATATATATATATATATATATATATATATATATATATAGAGAGAGAGAGAGAGAAAGATATATCAGCCGACAGCTGAGAGTGTCTCTCAGCCGGTAGTGATGTGGCACAATATGTGCCACAATCTTCAGTAATCTTAATGACAACCCCACTTTTGAAAATAACTAAAATTACTAAAAGTCTCTGCTATTAAACAAAGACAATTTTCATGGGATGAAATTAGTTTTATATTCTTTATTATTATTTTCCCCCTCTTTTCTATTTCTATCTCTTTCTGTGTCTCCGTGCGCTGTAGATCTGGATATCAAATTCGCAGAGAACGTCGAGCGGGCTCAGATATTGATTTTGAGTTTGCAGATTCAGATCTTCATCAGATCTCCATCAGATTTCTCTCAGCCTGTCTATTTTAATGTCGAGCCCCTACTATAATTCATTTCCCGCTACCCATCTCGTCGTCGACCCCGCCCTTTCTCCCCATCTGAATATGACTCAGTTATCATCAAGTTTAATTTCATTACAGAATATAGCAAATTCAGTAGAAGGGAGATTTTTGGATGCGGATCAAGAGGTTACTTTTCTTTTCCATTTTTATTTATGTTATTTTTCATCACAATTGTAACTGAAAAAATATTTGGTGCCCTAGATGAGGCTGTGACCTAGAAAAAAATCATAATAAAAGATTCGATTAAGATTGCAGTTTTTAATATATAATATCACAATTCTTTTAAACTGTGACCTTAGTCGCAGTCTATAATTACATTAGGTGTGTGTGACCTTAGTCGCAATTCTTTAATATATTAAAGTTTCTGTCTATCTTATAACCATTAATTATTAAGGACTACGACAATAGTCACAGTATTTAATAAAACACTTTCGTAAATTATAAACATCCTAAAGGATATGACTAAGGTCGCAGTTTTAATAAATAATATCACAATTCTTTTAAACTTTGATCTTAGTCACAGTCGATATTATATTATGTGTGCGACCATAGTGCAGTCTTTAATATATTAAAGTTTCTGTCTATCTTATAGTCATTAATTATTTAAGAACTACGACAATAGTTGCAGATTTAATAAAATACTTTCTATAATATTATAAACATGCTAAAGAATGCGACTAAGGTCGCAATTTTTAATAAATATTATCACAATTTTTTAAACTGCGACCTTAGTCGCAGTTTATATTACATAAGTGCGTGACCTTAGTCGCAATCTTTTATTATATTAAAATTTCTATCTATCTTGTAGCCATTAATTATTTAATGACTGTGACAATAGTCGCAGTATTTAATAAACCACTTTTCGTAATATTATAAACATCTACAGTAGTACGACCATGTTCCTTAAATATTTTTGATAGTGCAAGGTCGCAGTCTTTAATTATTATATTTATGTTACTTTCTCAATTATTTCTTTTATTTTAATACAATAATTTTTTGGTAGGAAATGAATTTGCATGGTGAAATGTCTGGAAGCGTAATTATTTTTTAAGACAAGATTTGTAAATGATAATGAAGCATACAACTTCTACAATGCTTATGCAAGAAACAACGGTTTTAAAGTGAGGAAAAAAAGAATAGATAAACCACGGAGGCCTTCGCATGAAGTATTTGTAAAACATATTGTTGCAAAAAGGAGAGTGTAAAGAAGTTGGGTGATAAAAGAGAAGAAGGGCTTACCGTCAACCGTCATATTGATTCTAGAGTTTAGTGTCCTTTCGAGTTGCATATTCATTTGCGTTTAGTACCAGACAGAAGGTTTTGGGTGGTCACCAAGTTTGCTGATTCGCATTCGCATGATTTATCAAGCCCGGATAGGCTCCATCACTTTTACTCTCATCAGATAGAGCGATAAAAAATGAGCAGAAAGATTAGACCAATTTGATTGATGTAAGAATACGTCCTAATATTATCCGTATTGTTAATGTAATGAATCATGGAGATGTTGTGAACAAGTAAGTCCACAACAAGTCATTGATTTTATTTGACATAGGAGAAATAATATTGGACATAGTTTATTTTCTGTCATCAAATATTTTTAAGAGAAAGCAGAGTCAGATCCAGATTTATTCTTTCCTAGTGAGGTTGATCATGCGGACACACTAAGAAGTGTCTTTTAGGTTGATGGAAGAGTAATATTTTTATTTAAGTTTTTCTGATGTGGTAGTTTTTGCCACAACATATAAGACTAATCATTTGAACCTACCATTTACCCATTCACTAGAGTGAAATCATCATCGATAGTTTATTTTGTTCGATTGTGCATTACTCGCAGATAAGTAAAGAGATACATTTGTTTGACTTTTCAATAAATGGCTAAATGCATACACGGAGTTGCACCAAAGGTGATCACTACTGATCAGGATGTCCATAAAGGTGATACTATCAAGATAGTTTTTCCAAATTGCCGGCATCATTACGTTTTTTGGCATATAAGAAAACACATTGCCGAGTAATAAATTTCTTAATGAACAAGTATGGAGATGATTTCGCCATTGATTTCAACTTTGGTATTCCTCCAGTGATATAAGCACATGAGAGGAACATTGGAGATTGATGAAGCAAAAATATCATATAGATGAAGAAGAAGATAGTTGGTTAGTAAAGATGCATAAATCGCGTACACATTGGGTTAATGTCTCTCTAAAGGATATTTTTGGTGCTGTAATGACAACTAGTCAATGATCTAAGAGAATTTAATTCTCTTTTTGATGGATTTTGAATGCTAACACAAAACTTGTTGAGTTTATCTACCAATACGATAAAGCTATCGCTGCACATTGCAAAGCTGAATCTCAATAAGACTTTCTGTGTTTGAATCGTGTGCCTAATTGTACATCAAATTCATATGAGATACAAGTTTTAAAGTTTATACTAGAAATATTTTTTAGTGTTTTTAAGAGGAATGAGCAGTTGTAATGACATTGTTTTCTGATAAGTTGGAATATGAAGGCTCAAGAATAACTTATTTGGTCGGTGATTGTAACGCCCTGATCCTACGGGCACGGGGACGCTATGGCGACGTACATGCAGGGAGAAAATACCCTCACGTACACACGCTAAGCCTCCGTACAGGAAATAACCTCTATATATATAAGAGTTTCAGTATTAAATAAGTACAAGAATATTTGCAGAAAGAGGTTAGTGATCATGATAAATAGGAGAGAAACATGGATAGATAAGAAAATGAAAAAAAATAATAAAAATACCGATGAATAGGAAAGAGTGGCAGTATTGAGATTATATCTTGAGAATCTCAGGTGCTACGAACTCCCGGATCTCCAATCTGGGCACGCAAACCCAGGGTCATTAGAAAGCGACCTAATGAGTGATAAAATGAAGAAAACAATAATATGACTATAGTAATACAGGCACGATAATAAAATATAATACATGTTTATGTAACAGTGATACCATATAATAGGAATGTAAGAATCAGAAGAAATATAAAAATGTCATATTTTAATACAATCGCTACCTAGCATGTTATCATCGGGTCATGTCTACATTAGCATCCAGTTTATATAATAAATAATGTTGTATAGTGGTGACTAATAGAAATGAACATGCAGATATGAAGTATGCAACAAATCATACTACTGTATTGTGCATATACAGTACTGATGTCTGCAAGGTATCCATAAAGTAGAATATATGCAATGTAGATATATGTGTTATGAATAGTGGTTACCACATGGAGTGTAACAAATATAAGA